>CAIGRT010028226.1:0-23792 GCA_903798405.1 Fraxinus platypoda | reverse complement strand
CAAGGGCTTTGCCTTGCATTTCATGCAAGGCAAAGCGTACGTCCTTCTCCTGCGCTCCAAGCGCAGGAGAACGGGACTGTGTACATTGTATATCAACAAATCTTAATTGCTACATATGAAACGCATTTTCCATTTCCTTTTGAGCGAATAAAAAATTATTGATCATGGACTGATAAAATGATTATTTATTAACTCTGACCCAAGTTTTAACAATTGAGCTCAGATTGGGTTAATTTCGATTTTGGTCACTGAACTTTCAGTGAAATCTCAATTAGGTCACTCAAATATAATTTGTCATAGACTCACAATCGAGTCACTAAACTTTAATTCCATTGCAATGTTATTAACTCTATTAGTCCTCATTATTGAGAATTTAATGTCTCAACCCACCATTAGCTCCTGTTTCTAGGTAAATATACTACATAATTATTTTGTGGCCGCAAGATTTTTAAATTTTTGGGGATAAAAGAGCTACGAGCTAGTATCCTTTTGTTGGATAGATTACCAAAAATTTGAGTATAATTTAGCGTCGTAGATTTGGATAAAAGTTAGTAAAATGTGTGGTTGAAAAGTTGATAAAAAAAAATGTGATCACATGAAATGTGTGGTTGAAAATGAGTTTTGGAAAAAAATGAACTTTAAGGAATATGGGGCAAACATGGGCTTATTTTCTAAATTTACAGCTACAACATGATTAGGTGGCACATTTACCTCGAAAATAATAATCTTGATTTTCTTGTTTTTCAATTTGATTCATGATTTTAGGTTTTTCGAATTCTTCCATCATTGTTCTTGATTATGAGTTTTGGATCTTTGTCTCCAATATGTTTTCTCTTGTATTCATGTGTTAATGAGATGACACGAATAATGAGAAGTTATATATGAATTGGAGACCATAACCATATATATAGTTTACATACTTTATTTAGATGTCCAAAACTCATTACTTAATTCTTTATTACATCACTTTAATTTTAAGGTTAATTTTAAGATAGCATTTATACACAATTAATTACATATGTCGGATCACATGGTAAATTAAACATTTTTCCAACAATCTCCCACTTGGACCACATATGTTACCTTATAAATGTGTATAACCTTATGAGCTCAAAACTTTTGCTATTATAATCAAAAGCATTTCCGAATAATTTCGTCAATCAATTATGTTAATATATGATCAAAAATGTCTTCGTTACATGTATCATAACTAACCCCCAATGGTCACGTATAGATCAAGTGTGGATGAGTAGCATGAAAATTACA
This sequence comes from Fraxinus platypoda, assembly GCA_903798405.1. Classification (NCBI taxonomy): domain Eukaryota; kingdom Viridiplantae; phylum Streptophyta; class Magnoliopsida; order Lamiales; family Oleaceae; genus Fraxinus; species Fraxinus platypoda. Next base: position 22,526 of record CAIGRT010028226.1, on the reverse strand, counting down.
TGTAATGTGATCCAAACATGTCTATTTCTAGCTAGTTCTACCTATTCTTTAATGAGATCAAACCAAAAACTTTAATCAGAGTGAAAATTGAACTCAATATTTTATTTGTGAATTAAACTGAATATCGATGGATAAAAATATGTGTTTAAAACAAACAATATCAAAACGCAAACTCCTACTAAACTGGCATATTATCAAAAGTTGCAACACCAATGTGAGAATTATGCTCATGAAAGACCTTGGGTGGCAACCATTTAGTAAATGGATCCATAATTATGGAATTTGTCCTAATATACTTTATAGAAATCTGAAAACTCTGAATTCTTTCCTTAATAACTAGAAACTTGATGTATATAAATTTTGACATCATCATGCTCTTGTTGGAATACAAGAATGTTATTGTCACATAATAACAACTTAAGTGGTCTTTCAATTCCATCCAAAATGTGCAGTCCAGTGACAAAATTTCATAGTCATATTCCATAATCAGAATCAGATTATCCAATGATCTCCAATTGATTTGATTTTCTGTATGTGATCATGTAATCCTTAGTTCTCTATAGATACCGAATAACTCGATTGACTGCTTTTCCAAATATCCATCACAGAGTTACTTGCAATTGCAACATAAAAGATATATCTCAAAGACGAAATCCTTAACCTTAAAACCGTATCTCCCCATCCTCCTCCACAAACTCTATATCCTCAAAGAACCGAACATTTTTCGTTTTGAAATTGATCTAATAGTGGGATCTTTAAAAATTTGTAACCCCTTAACAGTTGCTTTACTTTGAACTTTATTGAGAATTTAAGTTGCAGTCTTTAGTGTTTCTTCCTAGAGAGATTTTGGTAAGGTGAAATTACTAATCATAGTCTTTACCATGTCCTTAAGTACTCTGTTTCGTCTCTAGTAACACTATTCATGCAGGGGACCCTGACATGGTGTACTATGGGACGATTCCACATTTCTCTAGGAATTTTAGCAAAAAACCCTAGACATTGTTCTCCTGATCCATCATATTTGTCATAATATTTACCACCATGGCCAGATATGACGTGTTTTATTCTTTTGTTGAGTTGATTTTCAACTTCAACCTTGTAAGCTTTGAACATATCTAGTTATTGGGATTTCTCATGAATGAGATACAGGTATCCATAATGAAAAAATTGTCTATGAACATAATAAATGATCGTTAACCATTCCAAGAAGTCAAAGGGAATGACCTACGAATTTTCAATGAATTAGTTCTAAGACATTCGAAGTTTTATTGGCACCTAATTTCATCACGTTTGTTTGTTTCCCCTTAATGTAATTAACTTAAACACTTAGTCTGAAAAAATAAGGGGATCAAGAATTCCTTTAGACACAAGTTTTTCCTTTCTTGTTTAAGAGATGTGACTAATCGCCTGTGACATAACGAAACATAATTTTCATTGATTAATTTATATTTAACACCATGTGAATTCACACGGAAAGTTTCTTTATAAGAGGCAACCATATTAAAGAAATATAGGTCATCATTACCAGATAAATAACTGGTACCCATAATATTTGAATCAAGAAAAAGACTANGTTTCTTTATAAGAGGCAACCATATTAAAGAAATATAGGTCATCATTACCAGATAAATAACTGGTACCCATAATATTTGAATCAAGAAAAAGACTAAACTGAATATTTTCACATGACCAAGAGTAATCGAATTTCTACAATGTAGAAACAGAAACCAAATTCCGTCTAAAAGATGAAACCACAATTGTCTCTCTCAAATCCAAATAATAACCGGTCTTTAATGATAACCTAAAAAATCTCTATAGCCTCAACTTTAATTGATTTCCCATCGCCCTATATAGATGAATCTTTAAGCATCAATTGGTTTTAGCAGTTTATGCAACCCTGCATAGACACACTTTTATAAGTAGGGGCACCAGAATTTATCCACCAAATAAATTTTGGTACTGAAATTAAATTAACCTCAAAACAAAGGTGAGAAGTATACATTTCTTTACATGCCAAGTATGGTATTTAGTACAGTCTTTCTTTATGTGTTCCAGATTTTCACAAAAGTAATAGTCAAAATGATTTATCCTTTTCAGACTTTTACTGTTTCTTTTGAACTAGACCAAATACAGTTTCCTTACCTTTTAACTTGTCCTTAGATATACTTGCCAAATGAGTACTTTCGTTCTCTCTTACTTTAGACTTTTTGCTTCTTGCACATAATATGAAATGAACTTATCAAAAGTCCATTTCCCCTTTTGACAGTAATAACTGACGTTAATTAACTGAATTGTGTAGGAAGATAAATAAAAACTAAATGCACAAGCAAGTCATCAGATAGCTCAAACTTTAATGCATTTAGTTTTGAAGTAAGATGAAACATATCTACGATAACTCCCTTATGTTTTCATTAGCCTTATACATTAGTGAAACCAAGTTCACTAGAAGCGTACTATTTTCGGCCTTATTGTCTTTTCCAAATCGTTTTTCAATTTCTTTAAAAAATTCCTTGGCAGTAGTTATCTTATCGGACACAACGCCCCTGAATGTTGTTGGAATTCTACGTTTTATGATCATAAGACTTATGCGGTTTGAACGATCTCACTTATTCGAGTTCCTTTTTATTAACGAAACTCTTATCCGTAAGAGTAGTATACTGTCTAGTCCTTATTACAATGTCTAGATCCATGCCGCCACAAACGATACAAACGTTCTATTTCCAGCCTTTAAACTTTGGTTCAAGCATAGACATTGAATTGATGTTGGCCGTTATTGCAAAAGTTGATGGATTAACTTAATAGAGAACTTAAACCTAATTAACATGTTCACATGGGAATCCATATTGAGCAATCAATAAATTCAAATAATGGTGGACTCCATCACAAGAGACTAGGCACAACATTGACATTTAGTCTTTGAACAGAAATATCAACTTATAAGTGATACTCTTAGTGTAGTAATCAAATATTGACAATATACCATTTCAAATATTAAGTCTATCTTTGAACCGACTTCATGTTCACATAAAACGAAACTTTCTAATTCTCACATATTTATTACAACACGTGTGTAAATAATTCGACCAAATATTGACCTTCATTTGCGCCGATGAATATCCGCAAGAATTACGTATACACAACCTTCCAAATAATCCAAATAAATTAATTTAGACAAGAGAGGTTACGTGTAGAATATTTTAAATGTGTGGTTGAAAATGAGTATGTAGAAATAAGAATCTGAAAGAATATGAGTCAAATAGGGCTAAGAAATATAATTTGAATAAAAATGGGTGGCGATTGCATTACAAGCCTAGTAAGGATGCACAAAAAAATTGTGGAACTGCAAATCGAATCGAATCCGTTGGATCAGATCCACGTGGATTCGTGGTTTTTTCCCTCAAACCATACCAAACTAAACCAAAAACTGCACAAAATCGAACCGAACCATTTCAAAATGGTCCAGTTTTGTCTATAAAACTTACTGCTATTAACCCAAGGATTGATTATAACCTTGATTTGATTTTGGCTACTGAAGTAAGTATTTTTTTTCATCTACCTATGTTGTTTGTGAAATAATGCTAATCATGCAATCTTTGTGATATGTGCTATATATTTTACCCGAGAAAAGAGAATAACTACTGCTAACTTGTTAAACAAATGTAAATATATTCACGAGTCATGACCTTCACATTGTTAAAATTGGCACTACAATTTCAAGCGTTTGTTTCTCTTTTAAAAATTGTCTTTTTTTATGTCTTTGTTTTTGTTGAGTATGGTGGTCTATAGAATGGGAAAACATACAATCTATAGTTGTGAAGAATGATTCGGGTGGAGAAAACATGCTATCGATAAGTAAACTGCGAATTAAAATCGAACTAAACCGCAAAAAATGGTTGGTTTGGTTTGAAAAATAAAATGATTTGGTTTGGTTTGGTTTGAAAAAATTTCAAATTACATAAATTGATTTGAGTTGAAAATATGGCAAAAAACGCCCAAACCGAACCTTATTCACCCTTAAAGCCTAATGCATGCAAAAGAGAGCTCTGACAGTCTCATGGTTGGATGACCTTTGGAATAGTTAATAGGTGTAGTTTTACATGTGATAAAATAATAAAAACCACGTGTTTTAAGTTATAAAAGGAGGAGAAAATTGAATTAAACGGTCATTTTTGGGTTTTCCTCTTGAAAAATGGCCAACTCTTAAAAGCTATGGATGTCTGGCCAAATTTTAAAAATATGGACTTAAAATATATTTGGAATCTTTTAAAATTATAACTCAAAATTTAAAGAATTTGACTAATTTAACCTTAAGGAGTGCACAAAAAATGAATAATGGTATCTAGCTCCAGTCTATTTAACATTATGTGATAGATTCAATTAAAGTTGAAATTACGTAGTTCATTACCTTTCATTTAATAACACTTATTGTCACCTAAACTAATATTGTAATACCAATTGTACTAAATAACATTACTCCAAAAAAATTACACTCAAACCAAACCCAAAACCTTTCATTGCCGACTATACCAAAATCTTTAAAAAATACACTCATCCCAAAGGTGAAACCCTTTCTTTATGCTAGCCCCAAAAAATTAGCCATATCCTCACAATTAGCCTAATTATTATTTGAGAAAAATAATGTTTTGAATAGTGATTTTTAGGAGAATATATGGTTAAAAATAAGTAGATAGAAAAAAGAATTTTGAAATAATGATTGTCAAACATATGCTTAATAATATCGTCAAAGAGGACAAATCCCCCAAAATGAATTAGGCTTGATTGTAATATCACACCAAACCATTGCATAAAGGTACAAAGTAATGACAAAGATAAACAAATTCATCATTTCAAAATTCATTAATTAGCTCAATTATTAATGGGCGAGAAGTGGGTGGGGGTGGGAACTGGGAACCATATTATAATCATGTATATAGTCAATATATTCAAGGTGCTTTTATTCTCTTTAGATCTTTAAAAGTGTCGTTTGGTGGAGATTTTTTCAAGTGAAATGTGTGATTGAAAAGTAACAAAAAGTTACGGTTCCATAGAATGGCCGCTTGAATATAATTTTTGAGAAAAATAATTTAAAAAATCCCTCACAAACATGCTTTGTGATTATATTTTAATAAAATAATCAAATTCTATGATATAGAATGGCATCAACAATGATCTACGATGGCCACAAGCTGATGACTACTTGATAGGCACTCTACGTAAAGCACCTCATGTGACCGTCTACCACTACAGGCCGCCTACCACCATGAGGTCGTCGACTACTATGAGGCACTCTACGTTCACATTGGCCGTCTATCACTACAGGCCGCCTACAACCACGATGCCGTCGACTAACACGAGGTACTCTATGTTCACATCGACCGTCTACCACTATAGACGTCTGTTACTATGAGGCTAACACCAAACTTAATAGCAATCAGATAGGAATCGCTCGACAGCAATCGTGGATACAACCAATCGCTAAAGAAGTGGGGATCATCCCTTCGGAACGTGGGAAAAGTGGAAGGAGTTACGTTGGACATGTGGCACCAATAATCGCTGAACAAGTACGTTGCATCAGATGTCTATAAATACCCCTAAGGTGAGAAATGTATGGATTGAGAAACCCCAACTATTTGAGTATCGATTACATTTCCTATTTCCTAAACCATCTACTGATTCTCACGCCGGAAGTATAACGGGTGAGAAAGTTTCAATCTGATTTTGCAGGTAGTGTTTGTCTATTAGAGCAATCGGAACACCCAACACTCCAAGGAGAATGTGGAGGTCTATCTTATTACAATTTCATTGGCGTCGTCTGTGGGAAAATACTGAACAAAAAAGCTATGTCAAGGAGACGAACTAGGAGTGAAACGCACATGGTCGAAAATACGACAGAGACGGAGTCAGAGTTTGTTGCAAAGGGTTATGACCAGCCACTGTCATTGCAGTACGTGATACAGAGCTAATTCAGTATCCTGGAAACTCAATTGGTAGCCATAATGACCCTTTTGCATAGTCAAATGTAGAAAGCTGCAGCCCCACCACAAAATCCGTCGGAGGTCGTATGCGAGCAACTACCCCAAGTGGCGCAAACAGTTATCCCGTCTGTTACTCAGCCAGCGGTAGGAGACTCGGGGGCTATAGTGGTTGCGGTTCCGTAGATTTTCGGACCTATGATAGACTTGGAGAGAAAGATGGAGGAGATGATGGCCCAGAAGATAGATGATGCATTAACCAAGAGGAAGGACAGGGGCAAGCAAATGGTTCTGGAAGAAGATCCTTTTGCACCTGAAATCATGGTGGTTCCCTTACCGAAAGTCTTCAAACAACTGATGATAGAAGCATACGATGGAGTCACATATCCGCTTGACCACTTGCGGACCTTAATTGATTTAATGACTCTCTATGCAGCCCTAGACGCGGTGATGCACCGATCCTTTCCCCCGACACCCAGAAGAGAGGCTAGAGACTGATGGTCACCTTGGCCACCTAGGAGTTTTGTGGTGTACTTCATGCGTACCAAAAGAAAGTAGAAGACAACCATTGGATTGATGCAAGTAGTACAAGAGAAAGATAAATTTTTGCAGGAGTTCTTGGCTAGGTTCAGCAGGGCGACACTTGGCATAAAGGACCTTCAAATGTCTGCAGTGGTAACATCGTTAATGAATGGGATGTGAAATCGGGTCTTTAAGATGTCACACTCCAAAAATCTTCCCAAAATCGATGTATGACCTGTTGAAAAAAGGATGACAAGTACGTTGATGCAGAGGAAATAGAGAAGGTCACAAAAAATCTTAGAGAGGGATGGGAGTCAGAAAGTCACGAGCGAAAGTCGGGTGATGAGCGAAAACTCACTGATAAAGGCAAGCTGAGAAATAAGCGCATGAGAGAAGAATATGTTCTGGATCGGTCCATCAGATAGAGGCGAGATGAGGTTAAGGCTTTATCCCTTTAAATACTTCGCGGACGAAGATATTGATGGAGATTCAAGATACGAAAGAGCTTGACCGGCCGAGACCAATGGTAGCATCAGCCAGCAAGAAGGATAAAAGTAAGTATTACCATTTCCATAAAGACCACGGGCATGACACAGAAGAGTGTATCCATTTGAATGAGGAGATCGAGCGCTTCTTGAAGCAGGGTTTCTTGACTATGTATATGAGGAATGATCGAGGCAAGCAGAAGGTTGATGACCGCCCACCTTCTAGGGACGATGTAATAAATGTGATGATTGGAGAGAATCGCAGCAGAGGGATTTGAACTTACCTAGAAAGAGTTATGCACGCACGGTTGGGGTCTGCTCCATTCATAAAAAAAGATAGATTTAGTCAAAGCATCACTTTTGATGAGGAAGACTTAATCGGCGTGGTAACCCCCATGATGATGCCTTGGTGATCATCGACGACATAGCGAATTATGATGTCAAGAGGGTGCTGGTTGATGGTGGTAGCGTGGCGAACGTTCTCACTTAGGAACCATTTGTGGATTGAGAATCTCTTTAGAAAGGTTGAAAGTAGTATCAACCCCCCTCCAGGGATTTGGAAGGGCCACTGTAATACCGGAGGGAGTTGTGGAACTTCCAGTGACATTGGCCACATACCCCGCAAGCGTGGTGATCTTGAAGAACGTTTTGGTTGTCAAGACCCCCATGGTATATAATGCAATCTACAATCGATCCCTGCTGAATGCTGCTGGGGCTATCCCTTCCACTCACCACCAAGTGATGAAATTCCAAACCAATCGTGGTGTAGGACGTGCGAGGGGCGATCAACAATTTTCGAAGAATTTTTATGTTGACAATATACGGATTAAGGGATCTCCAACAATTATGATGTTGGACCTTGAGCCTCCAAGGGGACGGATCGAACCTCTCTATACTACAGAAAAAATATCAGTGGCAGAAAGACGTGAATTTAGCATTGGGGTAGACTTGAAGCCAGAGGAAAGAAAAGAATTGGTGAAGTGTCTGTCTAGCAATTTGGACGTCTTTACATGGTGCCCGAACGATATACAAGGGATCGATCCATCTGTTGCACAACACCATCTTGGTGTTTCATTGGGGGCTAAGCCGGTAAGACAAAAGAAAAGAAACCTTGCCCCGGAGCAGCAAGCTGCAGCGAAGGCCGTGGTTGAAAAGCTATTGTAGGTGAGGTTCATTAAGGAGGTGCAATATCCCGAATGGTTGGCAAATTTCGTCCTTGTGAAAAAATTAAATGGAAAATGGCGTATGTGTGTAGATTACACTGGTGTGAATAAGGTGTGTCCGAAATACTCGTACCCGCTACCCAGAATTCACTTGGTGGATGCCACATCAGGTCACGAACGGTTAATTTTCCTAGATCTCTTTTCTCGCTATCATTATATCTCCATGGCCGAGTCAGACCAGGAGAAAACCTCTTTTATAATTGATGCTAGGACATACTATTATACGACTATGCCGTTCGATTTAAAGAACGTCGGGGCAGCTTATCAGAGAATGGTGAATAAGGTCTTCAGAGACCTGGTTGGAAATGTAATTGAAGCATATGTAGATAACATGGTCGTCAAGAGTATGAAGACCAATAACCATGTGGATGACTTATAGAAAGTGTTCGACGTGGCTCGACAAAATAGACTGAAATTCAATCCAAAGAAGTGTGTTTTTGGAACAGCGGGTGGAAAGTTCTTAGGTTTTATGATAACACAGAGAGGCATCGAAGCAAACCCGGATAAAATTCGAGCTACTCTAGAAATGAAGAGCCTGAGAGTAGGAAAGACATCCAAAGGATGACAGGCCGGGTAGTGGCATTGAATCGTTTCATGAGTCTAGTAGTAGATAAGTGCTACCACTTCTTCAAGGCGATTGGGGACCCTACCAACTTTGAATGGACCAAGAAATGTGAGAAGTCGCTTGAATCCTTGAAGCATTTACTGTAGCAGCTACCGATCTTGACTAGGCCGTGCGCAGGGGATGTGCTGAGTATATATAGCAGTATCAAAGCATACAGTCAGTACGGTGCTGGTGAAAGAACTTTCGAAGGTGCAGAAGTCGGTTTATTACGTCAGCCAGGTGTTGAGGGATGCAGAAACACGCTATAGACTTGTAGAGCAGTTGATGTTTGCATTGATTATGGAAGTTAGAAAATTGAGTCTCGTACTTCCAGTCTCACACCGTACTGAAAGACCAAGATTGGCTAACCAAGAGGGGGGTGAATTGGTTATTAAAACTTTTTCGTTAATAACACAAGTTTTAATATAATTAGTGAGCAAATAAACAAAGACAACTAACCACAAGTAAGCAAATAAGTGAATCAATGTAATTTGCACAAAGTAAGAGCGTTAAGTAAAAGAGATAGATAGTGCAAATGATATAGTTATGGAGGTTCGATAAAATACGATGATCTACGTCCTCCATTACCAAACTCTCCTGCACAAGCAAGGCCTTTATCACTATGTTGATTGACTTATGATGCAATTCAACCCTTTACAACGCTTCCGGTGACTTACAACCAATGAACATCGATTGTTTTACAACGTTGACCTTTTCGAGACCTCAACACAACCCACAATTTAAATTGAGTTTACAAGTGAGATATTCTCTTCTTAGTAAATGATGAATACAAGGTTAAGTATAAGAAGAGAAGTAGGCAAACACTTTGATAGATAGCAATGAATGAAACTCAAGTGTTTTGTGTGTAAATCTTTGATAAAATGATTTTCAATAGTTAATTTTGATCAAAGATTTTTTCAAAAGCAAAATGATTTGATAATAAATGATATAAGAGATCAATGTAAGCTCAATGAGTATCAAACTGAATGCTCAAAAGTTATTGTACAAATGGTAGGTGAGTTGGTATTTATAGTAGTTGAAAAACGCCAAATTTTCTGTCCAACCGGACAACCAACCAGACGTCCGATTCAGAACCGGACAACCCAACTAGCCGTTTGAACAACTCTGTCAGAATGGTCAAAAAACTGACCGTTATTGGCCAACCAGATGTTCGGATTACCAGAATTGATCAGGCTCATTTTTCTTTTTGTTTTGTTTGTAATCAATGATTTTTTTCCTGATTTTTCAAAGTAAGTTTGTTTTGGTATTTTTCAAGAAATAGGTTGGAAAAACTTCCCTTTGAAAAATAATTTTGTGCAAACGTTTTTCGTCTCGTAAATTTTGTCGTGTACGAGAAAATCGTTACTTGAGCTCGCAAAGTGTCACTACCAAAAATTAAAGTGTTTTACCTTTACAACCAAGCCAAGAGAAATCTAGTTACAAAGTCTTCGATTTGTTTTTTGGCGCGAGTGCTCGATTTGTTGCTTGATTGAAAACGACGTAAGCTTGTCTTCATGAGTGCTCGATCAATCTTCATTTGAGCTTCCTTGATTGACAACCTCTAGTTCAATGATTTTGACTCAATTTTTCAACATGTAATCAATTTAAAGATTAAGTTAGAGATAAGCATAAATTGTTTGTTATAATCAAAACATACAGTTTGACCATAGGTCAACACGTACAAGTCATGACGGATCAGACCGTCAAGCAGATTTTGCATCGACCTAAAACTTAGAGGAGGATGTTGAAGTGGGTGATCAAGTTGAGTGAATTCGACATTGAATTTAAGCCAAGAATGGCCATCAAGTTGCAAGTATTAGCAGATTTTATCACAAAGCTTACTACTCACCCGACTATCCTTCTTAACCGGAGCGGTTTGGAAAATCTTCGTAGACGGATCCTCGCATAGCGAGGGGTTCCGAGCAGGCATCATTATGATAGGGCCGGAGTTTGAAGAGTTGGAGTATTCATTGCACTTTAAACTCCCGACAACGAATAACGACGCCGAATATGAGGTAGTTATCATGGGCCTGAGCTTGGTGGCCAAACTTGGGGTGTCGTCAGTAGAATTTATAGTGACTCTCAGTTGATCGTTGGACAAGTGATAGGTGAATTTGAAGGAAGGGATGGGAAGATAGCAATCTATCTGGTAAAGGTCAGGGACCTGCAAAGAGGATTTGTAAGTTTCAAAATAACCAAGGTCCTCCACAGAGACAACGAGCGGGTTGACGCCCTGTCTAAGCAAGCATTGGCAAATCCTAATAACCTACGTAGCACAGCAAATGTACAAGTCCTATGACAGCCGAGCATTTAGAACATAGTGGATATAGGGGGCATAAAGCATGAGAAAAGCTGGTTAGACCCATTGATAGACTACCATACGGAGAATAGATTGCTAGAGGATGTATCCTAGGCGAGATGACTAAAAGTTCGGGCAACCTCGTTAACAATAATCGATGGACAACTCTACAAATGAGGATTCACCATGCCATACTTGAAGTGCTTCCGTTCAACCGAGGATTATGAGATGTTACTCGAGATACATGCGGGAATTTGTAACAATCATCAAGGGATGAATACCCTTGCTTGCAAAGCTTTGCAATAGGGGTACTACTGGCCCACGATGAAAGAGGATGCCAAAGAGTTGGTAAGAAAGTGTCATGCATGTCAGCGTTATGAAAATTTGATTCATGTTCTCGCCAAGTAACAGTCACCCATTTTCAAGGTAAGTCCGTTCTTCCAGTGGGGATGGATATTTTGGGGCCTTTTCTTGTGGCCAAAGGGCAAAGAAAATTCTTGTTGGTAGCTATTGATTATTTATACAAAGTGGGTCGAGGTGGAGCCTTTGACTACTATCACAACGAAAAAAGTACAGAGCTTCATTTGGAAGAATATTATATGCAGATTCGGCATACCAAGAGTCAGGTAGTTTGACAATCATGGCTTCAAGGCCTTCTTTTCAAGTTATCACATAAATCACTGACTCACTTCCGTTGCTCACCCTTAGTCCAATGGGCAGGCGAAAGTAACAAATCGAACGATCTTATGGGATTTGAAGACAAGACTAGAGAAGGAGAATGGGCTTTGGGCAGATGAATTATCTAATGTGTTATGGGTGTATCACACGACCTTGCAAGAACCAACAGAAGAAACATCCTTCAAGCTATCCTTCGGAATGGAGCCGTTGTTCCCGTAGAAGTCCTAAATGAGGCTAGCAGGATGAAAGTCAAGCAGCTCGACGTCTTGACCACCAGTGCGGAGCTCGACCTACTTGACGGGGTGATGGAGAGAGCAGCTATGAGGATGACAGCCTACAAGCAGAGGGCTACTGGATACTTTAATCGACGGGTGAAACCAAGAGTTTTTCAGCCAGGGGATCTCGTACTAAAGGAAGCAACGGTAGCGGGGCACCCTCCGTCAAAGTTCGGGCTAAATTGGGAAGGACCATACAAGGTGATTCGTAGTCTTGGAAAGTGAGCTTATAGCCTCAAGGACTTGAAAGGAAAACTACTAGACAGGCCAGGAACACTGAGCATTTCAAGAAGTATTATCAATAGACTAACATGCAGGGATTTTGAAATCACATGATGCTTTTTTTGTAAATATAGTAGCTAGAATGTTCAACTGGCTTTTGTAATGTAATTCCTCCTACAGGCGCACTCTATTGAAATTATTTAATGAGAAGCCGAGATGGAGGCATATGATGAGGCCTCTAAGGAAGGGCCAACCTATACGGGATGTCCCAGTGCGCCTACCGAGTCTCCAAATTCCGGAAAGTTGAATTTCATTATGAGATCTTGATTTGTAATTGGTTAGAACGAAGGCTACAAATTTCCTTTAATGCATTGAAATCGTTCAACACATAGCGGTGAGCAACAAAGCCACAAAATTGGCTAGGTGCCGAGTTTACGAAACCAGAAAATGGTTAAAGCTAGAAATCACCAGACCCTATACTCAATTGTTCAAATAGTGCTCGACGCATAGCGGTGGGCAACAAAGCCGAAAACTTGGCTCGTTCAAAATCACTCTGTGAGCTGATGGTCAGTTTTTCAAACCAGAAAATGGTTAAAACTCAAAATCACCAAACCCTACAGTCTACTGTTCGAAGATCACTCGACACATAACGGTGAGCACAAAGCCAAAAAGTTAGCTAGCTCAAAATGGCTCTGCGAGTTGGTGGTGAGTTTTTAAAACCAAAAAATGGTAAAAGCTCAGAATTACCAGCCATCGCATTCAACAGTCCGAGATCTCTTGACATACAGCGACAAGCAACAAAAAAATAGATAGCTTGAAATCGCTCCAAGGTTTGGAAATGAACCTTCAAAACCAAATTTGGCTAAGGCCCGAAATCATGCTCTACATTTGACGTAACCCAAGAGGCTAGGCGGAAAGCAACAAAACTCATAAAATGTAACAACCACAGTTGTGTTCAACAATCATGGTAGGGAGCCTTCAAAGCTATAAATTAGTTGAGGCCCCAAACTGCTAGACTTTGCACTCTGAAGTTCAACAAAGGAAAGCGATACCAAAAAACCAGTTAAAAATCGACAAATGAAATACGAAAAGTAAAAATACAACCCAGGCTTGACTCCATCACGCGCGGGTTGACTGTGTAACGTTCAACCTACGCCAGCGTAACCAGGCGCCCACTTGCTGACTACTAACTATGATGAACAAATATGAAGAGCCATGCAAAGACGGGCAAGTTAACTCTCACACATCGGCAAGTGACACATACAACAAGATAGATATAAAAAAAAAAAAAAAAAAAAGGCTAAATGACAACAATGTTAATAAACAGGCGTCCATACCCAAAATAAAGTGAGATTGTCTGTCCACATCCCAGACCAGGAAAAATCACTAAGTAATCAAATGATAAAAAGCGACTAAAAGTAGAAAGTGCTAAAATGTCTACAACAAGAAGCTATGTCAACACGAATGCGAAGTCTCTTCGCTCCCATCTTGCGATGTGCGCCCGAATGTCTTGGATTGAGGGGCTCCGCTTTCTTTTCCTTTATGATGTGCCAAAAACCTATCAAAGCCTGAGGGATTGATAGTATGGTGCTCAGAAGATATCCACTCCTTGGTTAATTTGATGGACGCCGCCATCGCCTTCCTCCCGAATGAACGCAAGGCCTTAGCAAAATCAAATAATGATTTCTATCGCTCTACAGACGTCTCTAGATCCTTAGCATACTCCATGGAGGCCCTATATCACTCTACTACCTCCTCGGGAGCTCGACCCAAAATAGAACGCAGATTATCTATCTCCGTCTCTGGTTCACGAGCTCGGGTCTCTAAAGCCTCGAGAGACTTTCTTAAAGAAGAGACTTTCTTTTTGTAGTGGTGAGATTCCTTTTTCTTTTCTTCAGCAAGGGTTTTCAACTTCGATGATTGATGATGGCTCGACTCCACAAGCCCGGCCTAAAGAGCCACAACCTAAAGGAGACAAAAGGTCAAATAACTATTAGGCATGAACAAAGGAATAAACAAACAAAAACAAAGAATGATCACATGAAGTCTACCCTTTGAGTGTAGACTGCTAGAACTCTCTCAATGCCATCAGCACTCTGCCCGGCGATTGTCTTAGCACGAGCAGGCATAACCAAGGATCTGAGTGTCCTCATCTTTAGGTAGCCCCGAGTGTGGGGGGGAAAAGAATCTAAAGTCTGGAAGAGGAGAACCCTCGCGCTCAGGTCTGACTTGACTTGAGCTACCCCCCCTCAATTTTGGGCTATGGGATAGCGTCAACGAACTCATCCAAAGGTCGAGATGCCCCTTCAATGGTATGGAACATTGCTCCTCCATCATTGGTCTTTTTTTCTTTTTTAATGGAGCTGAAGGTAAGCTATCATCGCTCTAGTGTCCACACTCTGGCAAGGAGTGCATAGTCTCTTCCAAGTTGAACTCCATTCCTGTACACACAAGATAGAATCTATCAAGCTTAAAAAACAATGAATAAAGGGGCCCACAAATGTAAAGCTGAAAGCAAGACATGCCAGAACCTACCATCAGTAGGGACTTCAACACCTTGTCCAAATCAGCAGGATAAATCTCTCATCGTTCCCCGGCTCGGGCAAGGACTCCAACACCTTGTCCAAATCAAAGTCAATGTCGGCTCGAAAACAATTGAGTTCATTAAGCTCAACAAATAATAACAAGCCAAAGACATTTACAAGTGTAAAAGTGCAAGCAAGATTAGAGGACCTACTAGTAGGATGGCCGATCCCCACTATCAACATATTCTTCTTCGTCAAAACTGACCCTAGGTTAGGTGCAAGGGGTGGAATATTAGTCAATTGTTGGATTTTCTCCTTAAAAAGAGGGGTGATCTCGATTTGACTATTAAATAGGCAAATTAGGCGATGTCTCCAATTGGTATTGAAAAGGAATTGACCATCAGGAGGTTGAACAAAGAAGAATCGAGATTTCTACCTGCTGTTGGAATTTCGAAACTTGGGAAAATGCAAAGGGACCCTAGTGGTGAAGAAGACAAAGGCGTTACACTGAGCTAACTCGTGCATCTCGAAGAAGCACCTGAAGAGGTCCATCGAGAGTGGGATTTTCTTGCCGAGGCAAACATATGAGAAATATAATGCTTTCCTCCACGCGTTGGGGTTTATTTGACTAAGAATGAGGTGGAATTCATTAAACATCGAGACGAAGAAAGGATGGATGTGGAATCGAAAATCACCATCCATAATATCTTTGTACACGGCGACCTCGCGGGGGTCGGACCTGGGAAGCCTCTCTTTGGGCTAGGGGCTCTAGAAATATAATGGTCAACACGTTCATATTTGCTAAGTGATTTTTTCAAACTTAGATGGGGAATTACAAAAACTATAGCTTTTTGGAATGTCAAGATCTACCAACTCACCCGCCAGATCCTGTCCAATTTCTTTATTTTTGTTCAAAGATTTAGTTGACCCAATGTGTCTTTTTGGGGAAATCGATTGAAAAGAATGAGGTTCGGCTGAATGTGTTGGAATATCGGGTTCCGAATAGAATTGACCAACCCCATGAGGGGAATTTTCGGCAAATCTGGTTGATCGATCGAATGGGCACTTCGGAGTAGGCCTCGACTAGCTCATCAAACAATAGGTCGGTCGATTCGCTCGCCCCCTCATTTTCACTTTCATCGGATGAAGAGGAAATGAATGTTTTATACATGATAAAAGGGGAAAAGAAAGAAGATAAGACTATGGTGAAGGAATAAGTGGAGAGGAAAATGCCTTGAGGAAGAATGAAGAGAATGAAATTTTGATAAATGAAAAGTGGGAATGAATAGGAGACACTCACCTCTTTAAATAGAGGTTGATTTTGAATTTTTATGGGGAAAATTTCCCCCCAAAACTAAAACCCACTTATGAGGTGCCACTTGTACAGTGTTTCATCACGTTACATCAATTGGATTGCTCGACCAACTTATATCAAATGTCGACGTACAAAATAAAAAAAATAAAAAATTAACCAAAGTAAAGAGGCTACCCCTAACATCGACAAAAGGTAGAGTGGCTGGTGATATAGGATGTCATCAATAATGATCTACAATGACCACAAGGTGAGGACTACTTGATAGGCACTCTACGTTCACATGGATCGTCTACCATTATAGGCCGCCTACCACCACGAGGCCGTCGACTACCACGAGGCACTCTACGTTTACATTAGCCGTCTACCACTATAGACCGTCTGCCACTGTGAGGCCAACACCACACTTAACCCCAAAAATGGTCATGAATCGGCGGGAATCGTGGATACGACCAACTGTTGAAGAAGTGGGGATATCCCTTTAGAACGTGGGGAAAGTGGAATGAGTTACGTGGGACACGTGACACCAATAACTGCTGAACAGGTGCCTATAAATATCCCTAATGTGAGAAATATATGGATTGAGGAACCTAAACTATTTGAATATCAATTACATTTTTCCTATTATCCTAAACTATCTACTGATTCTCACACCGGATGTACAATGGGGGAGGAATCCCTAACCTCATTTTGCCAGTGGCTTTTGTATATCGAAGCAGCCGGAACACCCTACACTTCAAAGAGAACGCGGAGGTCTACCTCATTACAATTTTATTGTATATTGTGATGAGACCCCAACCCGAATAAAATATGGGCGTGTGTTAAACATGTATGGTAAACAAATCAAAATTAATTAATTAATTTTTTCAACACCTACTTTGCAGCATATAGGTTAAAAGTATTCAGTAAATTTTCATTGTAGGTCCTCAACTTATTTTCAATATTGCAAGTTTGTACTGCCCTTTTTCTGTGCCCAAAATGGTTTCTCATACATTCAAATTTGTAACAGTTTGATCCTTAGTAAATGGTCTTCATGCAAGTTATTTTTCAAAAGGTACATGAATAAATAAAGCTTCAAACTTTACGAGTTTAAACGAGTTTATGTGAGGTTTAGGCGGAAAAAAACGTTTTCTTATTTTTAATATTATTTCAAATTTTTAATAATTTTAAAAAAAATTAATAATTAAAATAATACATATCAAACATCATAATTATAAAATACTATATTTACTTAATAAATTCCTACAATTAGGCAATTATACAATTTTCAAGTTTTTGAAATGCAAAAATTAGAATATTTTCATAGTTTCAATTTTCAACTAGATAAATCATGCTTAATAGATTTATAAGAATTTCATTCATACTTTTGGATTTTCCAACAAAATAATGAGTCTCAAGATCATAATTATATAATGTAGATAGCACCATAGTTTAAATATTATTTAACTATTTAGATAAAATTATTTTTAAATTTGTACAAATAAAATCTTTTAAAAACTTGAAATTAAAGTCAAATGCAAAGTTTTTTAAAAATAAAAAAAATAATATGCTAAAGTTAAATAAAAGACTTTTAAAAAAAAAGGAAAAAACAAAAAAAAACTAATTAAGCATACCTAAGGAAGACGAAAGAGAGGAAGGAAAAAAATCAGCCGTATAGGAATTGAAACAAAAAAAAAAGCTTCTAGGGGCGAAGCGAGATATTTTGCCCGAGTTTTGAGCCTAGATGGTTCCTAGGCGCCACTTATACAAGTTTTTTAGAACACTGCTTATCAGTATGAGTAATAAGGAATCTTCTTGACGAGTGGCCAGAAGAAGTGAATTCTAAATTAGAAAACTTGAGTATCTTAAGAATAATCTTGTTTATACGTTTTGGATAGATTTCATGCTTGCCTAATAGATTCATTCTATATAAATTTTGACACGTACACTGAATGAGGCAAGTATGGATTTTACTAGGGTAGGGGATGGTCAATGGTGGCTGGTGAGGATAGGTGGCGGGGAAACCACGCTAGGGTTTGAAGAGTTTTTTTTGTTTTTTCCTTACACTTGGTTCTTTTTTTTGTTTTCTCTCTCTCTCTCTCTCTCTCTCTCTCTCTTTTTTCCACTTGTTTTTGGAGAATTATGCCAAGTGGAAAAAAGTACCCCTAAAAAAAAAAGCATGCTTCTCGTGGGGTAAATGTGATTCACTGTCAGTCATAGTCAAAGGCCGGTATCACGTTGGTATTTTTCTTGTGGGCATCTTTGATTTATCTTATAGGGAAAGATTAGATGCTTAATTGTTTAAGTTACTCCAGAATTTTATAACAAAAATAATCTTCATTGAGATCACACTTTTAGCATTGTTTTTAAATTGCATCGAAGATCTTTAATCTTCACTTATTGTCGTATTTATATTATAAACTTTTTTAGTTTCATTATTATCTTCAATTTTCTATTAATTAAAATTCTGGTTTATAATTTTTTTTTTTTTTTTTGAAGTATTATTTTAGCTTACTTTGAAATGAGGATGAATATTCAATCACACTTTTTTATTCGTTGAATTTTTGTTTATTGAAAAATATGAAGGGTAAATAAGTGTTATTACGCCCTCCTAATGAATTTTTTGGATGAAATCATCACTAGGGATTAAATGCATTAATTAATGAAAGGTGGATGATAAGAATGTGAACGAAAAAAGTTGAAGACGTAAGTCTGAATGAGAAAATGTTGAAGACCTTTTTTACTGCAATAAAAGACAGTGGAATAAAAGAAAGTCATGGTGACAATTTAACGCTCATAAATACGGTCTATTTGATAATTTTTTCGGCAAATATGCCTTTCATTCTTAAAATGTGATATAAATACTCCGTCTTTCTTTTTGCATGAGTTTTGAATCATCTAAAATTCTCGTTAAAATAGTGAAAGTGAAGAGTTTTCAATCGATATAAACACTTGGGTTTCATTAAAATGAGATTTTGGGAGAAAATGTGTTTTGAAATAGTATTTTTTTGGAGAATTTGTAGTTAAAAATAAGAAAAAGATTAAATTTACGTGTAATATTATTTTATAGAAAAATGTATGATTGAAAATGAGTTTTGAAGAAATGAATTTTTAAAAAAATGGAGTTCAAATGGGGTAATATTCCTCCACGCCCACCTGCGTTACTTAATTTAATAACAAGCCATTATTTATTTATTTTGTGAATCAAATAGCACTGATTAGCTCCTTAAAAGTAGACAAGAATGGAGATTCAAGTCCAGACATCATGAATCATTGTGAATATCTATCCATCTCCTTATGTATATCGGTCTATTAAGAACTATTACTTGTACATAATGCTGTGTCCAATGTCCACCCCCTCACATGGAGGGGGACCACTTTGGATATATTATATTTTATTTAAGTGGGTCTCCCTCCATGTGAGAGGGTGGACACCGTTATGGACACTCCATTATATACGTGTCGCATCACCCGTCTATTAATAGCCATTTCAGTCCCTTATTTTCATCATGCTATAGAACACAAGTGAATTTTCTGTACTTAGAATAAAAATTACTATGTCTTTCTCTAAGCCTAATATGAGTTTTCGGCCAAGCGCCGACCTGGGATTTGGCTTTAACATCGACGAAGGGAGATGGGTTGCTTACGTTCGTCGAACCCTAGAGGAAGAACTTGAGGAAGACACACAAATTCCAGTTAGTATCTTCATTGTTCCGAAAACCCTATTGCTGAGTGCTCCAGATTCTTACATCCCAAAAGAAGTTGCCCTTGGCCCTTACCATTGTTTCCGTCCTGAGCTTTACGACATGGAGAAATACAAACTTGCTGCTGCACAAAGATATCAGAGAGAAATCCCAAACAAAAAAATCCAAAACCTTGTTGATCAATACCTCAAATCCGAGCTCAAGATTCGAGCTTACTACCATAAACCGTTAAACTTTAGTGGCGAAACTTTAGCATGGATGATGGTGGTGGATGCATCTTTCTTGTTCGAGTTTCTTCAAGTCTGTGCTGTCGGGAAAGGAAAGGTACCAACTAATGTTCCATCAAGAATGTCACATTTGGTTGAATTAGCCGCAAATAAGGCAGCAAACAACGCCATATTTAGAGATCTTATAATGCTCGAGAACCAAATTCCATTATTTGTGTTGAGGGAATTGTTAGAATTTCAGTTCTCATCAATAGAGTTGGCAGATGACTGGCTACTTTCCATGTTAATTGGACTCAGCAAAGATCTTTCTCCATTCAAGATGGTGGAAAAATTCCCCAAAATACAGCTCGTGGAATGTACTCATTTACTCGATTTTGCATACCGTGTTATCGTGCCAAATTTGGAGGAACAATCTCTTGATCATCATATAGCTGAAATTGAGGAAGATGGTGAATCAAAGGAGGGCGAGAAGGATTCTTTCACAGGAGAACCGAGTTACCAAAAGCGGCTCGTTGATGAGGTATGTAATATCCTTTCTAAATTAGAAAAAGGACTATTATGTCAATGGATCAAAAGCATAATCTTTTCGAAACCTTTAAAAATGGTTGTGAAGTTGCCTTTGACTATTATATCTAAGGTTCCCGTCTTAAAAATGTTAAAACAACCGTTGGGACAAATATTCAGTGCCTTAGATAAAGGAGGGGAGAAGAAAGAAGATGAAGATTCCGACTCTAAAGGTAACAAAGAAAAACCTCCATCGATAGAAGAAATTTCAATCCCTTCTGTAATTGATCTCTTTGAAGTCGGAGTTTGCTTTGTGCCAACTAATGAAGGCATCCAAAGCATTAATTTCGACATAAAAACTGCCACACTTTATCTCCCTATCATTTGTGTAGATGTGAGTTCGGAGATTGTTTTAAGAAACATGGTGGCATATGAAGCGTGTAGAGTATCTGGGCCAATGGTTCTGACTCGTTACACAGAATTAATGAATGGGATTATTGACACGGAAAAAGATGCAAGTTTTCTTCGCGATAAAGGGATTATTATAAACCGTTTGAAGAGCGATAAAGAGGTGGCGGACCTGTGGAATGGAATGAGTAAGTCTATTAGATTGACAAAGGTGTCTTTCATAGATGAAGTGATTGTAGATGTGAACAAGTATTACAACGGAAGGTGGAAGGTTAAATTTGGAAAATTCATGAAGAAATATGTATTTGGTTCGTGGCAGACTCTCACATTTCTTGCTGCTATTATGCTGTTGTTGCTCATGTGTTTACAAGCATTTTGCCAGGTTTATAGCTGCAGACGCATTTTTCCTATCGAAGCCCTCGAACCAGAGGTGACCGACTAGAGTCTCGTCCGGCCACCCAATTTCTCACCTACTCAAATTTTTTAAAGTCATGTTTGTATCTTATGTTATGCGTGGAACATATATATGTCTTTTGTTTTGTTAAAATGAAATAAATTTTGTTACGTTTCGTGCATTTGGATGACTCTTTCTTGCTTTGCCAATTAAATACTCCGGGACCAATGACTGAGGGTGAAGAAATTTCAAAGGGTGCATTTGTCAAAGTATAAAGATAATACTGTAATGTTTAGTATTTTGTTTTGTCCTTGAATAAATTTTGCTTATTTATTTGTATATTTTAAATAATTATTGTATTTATGATATTTGAGCACGCAAATAAGTGTCTTCCATCTCTTCGCGATACTATGACTTGGGTGCGTAGAGAGACACTAGAATGGTGAAATGAAGGTTGGCATATTTATTCAAAACTTCAAATTCCAGCATTTAGTAGATCAGTTGACAAAGTTTGAGCCTCGATTTCGAGCTTCCTACCACAAGTACCTTAATTTCAACAGCGAAACGTTAGCATGGATGATCCCTGTGGATGCATCTTTCTTGCTCGAGTTCCTACAGATATATGTTGTGAAAAAAGGTAAGGTACTAACTAGGGTATCTTCAACGTCACATTTAATTGATGTTTTGGGGCGAAAATCGGCACATAATGCTGTTTTAAGAGATATGGTGATGCTTGAGAATCAGATTCCATTATTTTCCTCCAGAAAAATTTTAGAATTCCAATTATCATCGTTGGACCGTCCAAGTTAGCATGTGATTTTTGGCCATCTGAGATTAAAAAATACAACTGCATGAAGGAATAATGTAAGACCAAGTTAATTCATGTTAGCATTTTTACTATGTTATACTTCTTTATGACAAACAGGAAAAAAAAAATGATGAATATGGATATGGATATAGATATGGCTATGGATAGTGAAATTCAAACTATCGGTGAAACTCCTCCAATAATAAATTTAGAAAATAGTGCTACATCTCTTCCTCCGCTTCCACAATCATGTTTAGGGAAAAGGAAAAATAGGAAATCTTCAGATGTATGAGAACACTTCACCATTATAGGAGATCCACAAGATGAAAATGTTAGATGTACGTGCAACTATTGTGGGCGAGATTATGCTTGTGGGGCTAGGAAG
>CAIGRT010028224.1:0-16893 GCA_903798405.1 Fraxinus platypoda | reverse complement strand
ACATGTTTTGGTATTTTTGAAATAGATAAAAGTAAATACCTTATTTATGTATTTTTCCCTATATAAAAAGTTATTTTTTTATAATTTAAAATTCTCCAATGAATCTCTTAAAAGAGGTTTTTTTTTTTTTTTTTACTACCAAATACTCTGCTAGTCGACGAATATGCCCAAGTACTTATTTGTTAAGGACAAAATAATAAAATTCATTCATAACTGTTGATGTTTATGCCTGCAATTGCCTGATTGATCGAATGTGAAAAAGCGAATAAAATGTGGAGATTGACCAATCACAATGGAGTGATCAACCCCTAAAGAAAAATTATAAAGAGTTTTAAGTCGCCTTGGATTATATGTTTTGTTTGTTTCTTCGTATTTTGACCTCCAAGGATGACTATACCTTTTATGGTGACATAATTATATTTTAATGATAATTAGCAATTGATCATTGCTATTATGTTGGGACCAAATTTTCATGATACATAGTGATTAGTACTATATACGTTAATAATTCCGAATCTAATGTCTTTAGCAATTTTGTAGAGTAGTCATTAGTGCTAGAAAATTTACTTCAACATTTGAAAAGTATTTTTATCCCATTGGCTATTCATAAAAGGTAAAACAATAATTATATCGTTTCTTTCGGTTTGAAATAAAAAACCACGATAAAGAAAACTTTGGACAAACAGTATAGAGATAGCCAGATGGGCCATGCCTAAAATCAAATTAGATCAGATTAGACCAGACTCTTCTTCATTTGAGTTGCTCACACGCACTCTTACCAAGAGACTACTCGAGCCAAGGGTAACTTCGTTTTGATAGACGATTAATCACAAAAGATTCGAGCTAGATCTTTAAAGTAGGTTTAATAAGACGTATATTTATTATGTTTCATTTAACAAGTTCTTATTCGTAGTTGCAAATTACGAATAATTTTGTCGTGTTGAATCTTCCAAGTAGCAATGAATCAAGAATAGAGAAAAAAGTTATAGTCGATCCAAAATTTAATAAGTGTAATGCATAATTTGTTTTTTTTTTGTTGATTTTGGAGAATTTTTTTTTAAAAAAATCAGCTTTAATTATTTTTAAACTATTATTAGGAAGCCATTTTAACTTAAAATACTAAACAAGTTGCCATTATATAATTCCAAAATATAATATTTAGAATTATAATGCATTCGAATTTCAACCTTTCATTATTACCAAAAGAATATCTTTATAAAACAAGAGGGGTAGGGGGTAGGGTGGGGTGGGTATCCAAAGATGATATTCAAGGTGAACAAATCTAAAGCAATCCCCCTATCCTTTCGCCACAAAATCTTTGTAGGTCCAATTATGGGATTGTTGTTCTTATTTTAATGTAAAGAGAAAGTGACATTCAATTATCACAAAGAATTGGACTGCATAATTTCTTGAAAAATTTCTCTCTTGTCCCTATCACTCCACTCCCATTGCACACAATATCAACATCCACCATTCTTGTAATAAGACAACCCCACAACACCTAATGACAGCCTGGCTTCTATATGTACGTAAGAATCACATTCACCAAAAGGCCTTTTCATGCACTTAATTTAGGCCTAATGGAGAGTATAACACATCATTACCATTGAGAAAGACATCATGATACTTTAATATGTTATCACTACGAACAAGAATCTCGAATGATTGGAATTGGACATCGTATAGATGGATTTGAAATTGAATAAGAAACCGACTACATAGAACTTGGGACGGAGATGGAAACTAATATAATCAAGGTAGAGTACTCACTCTAGATCGAGTTTTTCTATTGGTCGCAAGCTATTGCTCCAATAATAAGTTGTTCCATGACTTCTAAAAATGAGCAATTTAGTCCTTAATCTCACTAACATTAATCAAATGAGATTCTCTTTATCCCCTGTTGGAAAGAATGAATTTTTAAATAGTAAAATTTGAAAAAATGTGTGGTTAAAAAAAAATTAAGAGCTTTAGATTTACGTGAAAAATATTTTATTGTGAAAATGAGTATTAGAAAAAATGTTTTGTGTTATTTCTAACATGTTCTTGAATATGCATTTGTAACCCTTTCGTTTTTCCATCTTCTCCAGCCGAACATCGATTCGAGTAAACTTGGATCAGGCTTTCCAAGTGTCAAGTATACCCTCGCTAATTTTTGTGAATACACAAATATGATAATCAAAAAACATTTCATACGAACTCACATCAGTTGCCCTAGTTCACCGTTGACTGTTAAAATGCTAAGTACTATAGACATGCAAATAGGAAATTAAGGACATAACATGAACTGGACAAGTATCTCCACATTACAAGGTTAGGAACTTAGGATCCTCAGACTTGGAAAATACTCACCAGACAAGCCTTGGATCTTAATTAGCTGTCTATAAATTAGAACTGAACTAAGATGAAGCTCATACGTATATATACTGTATACATTACAGACACACGTGGAATCCATAATCAATCCCGAATCTCAATGCGAGCCGACTGATTTAGTCTCTTCGCGGCTGCTCGGATAAACCCAACAATCACTTGTAAGTCGTCCACTTCCTGTTGCATCAATAAACACCACGAGATTACTTTTTGCTTTCGACCGGTTTTAGTCTCTTCATTATGTTTCAAGTTGGTCGTTGAACTTAAATTTTGTCACATTTCAGTCACTTTATTTGTACCTGTGAAGAAAAATGCTGCTCCACAGCATTGACCAGTTGTTCCTTTGTAGGGTTGTGAATATTACTAGCCTGAGTGTAGATATTGAAAGAGAAGCGCATTCAGCAAAATATGTGATATGTCATAAAGAAAAACGGAAAGCGAATGAAAGCTAATAAAACCCACTAGGTTGAAGCTTCGCCAGTATCTCCACAATGATCCGGTTCCCAACTTTGTCAAGTTCACTCTCTGATAGTCACAACAAACAATAAACAAACTAGTTAGTGTGCATAGTTGTTCGAAAACAGCAAGGTATTATTGTGTTGAAATCCGTAACAAACAGCATATTATCAAGAGACCAGCATAAGATTAACGATGATTATAACGAAGTCACAGCTAGCATTTTACAGAAGGTTAAAATCCCTGCATAAACTAAAAAATGCCATTAAGCCTCTGTTCTTTCGTTCAACTTTACAAAAGGAAAATAAAAAAATATAAAATGAAAAAAGAAAAAGAAAAATTCTTCAACCTGCCCTCCACCATCCTCCACCCCCAGCTTCCGCCACCCACCACCCAGTGACCATTCTCTACTCTATCTTTGCATTTCTCCTATAACTAGACTGTTTCCAAGTTCGTGTTTGTGTGGATCAGATTAATGAGTGGCTCCTATTCATTTAGAGTAATTTACATCAACCCAACTTCCTAAAAATTCTTCACCCACATACTCGAACCTATCATCTTTTTCAATTGGGCTTACCGGAGGAGGAGATTGACATTTTGATTGAACTTCTCGGCAACTGATGCGATTTATTGACTTTGCGGATGCAGTTGGGGACCATGGCCTACTGTACCTAATCCTAGGCTTGCTTAGTTTGCCAAACTGAAAACCTGTAGCTGTTCAAGAGACAACAATAGTCTTAAAATAAGCAGAATTTAAAAGCATTGTTCACCAACATTAACACCAGAACGGAATTTTAGTGACTTCCCCGGTTACAAGTGCTTCAACTTACAAAATCGATGATTGTCTTTTGGACAAATGTCAGATCCACTGCTAGAATCTTCAAAATCATAATCATCGTCTTCTTCATTTCCCGTGGGATGTTCTAACACACTCAACGCATTCCTTTGGAGCTTGACCTCCACCCCATTCTTCAAAACCTAATTTAAAATATAAATATAGAGAGAGAGAGACTTAATAAACCATCCAAGAACACAATTTTGAAAGTGAAAAACGACAAACTAGGCTGGGGAAAGCACTACTCTTCGTTCCCTAACACGCATACGCACAAGCACGTTTACACTTATTGGAACTAAAGTGCACCTTCTTTGCAAAATTATTTTTTCACCAGAATAAAATAGGGAAACATCCTGAAATAGAAAAACCTTGAGAATCTCTCTTGAATGAATTTATTTTTTGCTTTTTTCGCAGTGATCCAATATAGATGCGCCAGGCTTATCAAACGAGCAAAACTGCATGTAGAAACAGAACACACTGGCACATTGCACTTTATTCTTTCAAGCAAAGTGAGGAAATTTTTTCAGTTAGTCAACTTTTCCTTCTCTTTCTTTACCTTTTTTTCCCTTTCTAATCACGAGTTACAGACCTTTCAGCTTTATTTGAGACAATACTTTCTTTGCCTTTTTTCCCCTTTCTAATCACGTGTTACATACCTTCAGCTTTATTTGAGACAATACTTTCTACAAGTTCATCAAGGAAATTTTTTTTTTTTTATTATTTCACCTTGTAGAACTACAGCTATGCAGAACCATGAAAATTAGAAACTATATCTATTAGATTTAAGAAACTACTCCATGAATACATAGAACAAGTGGTTTTGATATGATGCCGCAGGTTCCTCACATCGAATTTTACATATAAATGAATTCATTATTATTTCATATGGCATGCTAATTTTAATCCTTTCATGTATTTGAAAATAAAGCATCACGTTACAAAAGATTAGCAGAAGAGCAAACAAACAACTCAACCGAGAAAACATAAAATTAATGAACAGTGAGTAACCATTTGCAATCATGACTGAAATAAAGAAAATGAAAAAGATGAAAGAGGATCATATCATTTGTAAGATGGTCAAAAGGTTAATACCAGCCAATGCCAACCACCAAGTCCTACAGCTTTCTTGACAACACCTTGTAGACCCACCAAAACACTCTTTGTTCTGTTGTTCCCTGTTACAATAACCTTAGTATGCCTCGGAAGAACGGAGAGCCCTTCATCGCCGCTTTCATCACGGAAAGGCGATAAAATCCGGGACGAGCATACTTCAGCCTCCAGCATTTTTTCACTCTCAAGTAAGCTTAATTGGCACTAGAGGAAATCAACCACAACATCTATGCTTTTGCTTTGCAATTACAACTACTCGACATATCATTCAAGCCTATTACCAAAATCTCAATCAAGAAACTAAAGTAAGAAAAACCCAATTCCCATACCAAGCAACTAAAACCAAACTGACGCAAAACCTACAATTAGTCCTATAATGAATTAAAACCCAGATATTTCAACCTAAAGGCAATATCTTGATTAAACTCATCTCCATAAGCAGAAAATCCAAATTCCAAATGAAACCCTGAAAAGTCAAATTGAGGGTGAATCATAAAGAAATGCAATAGCCTTCATATTAAGCGATACTATAAAATTCTGATTGGAATTTTGGATGAGCAAGAGATACAGAGAGAGACAAAGGGCCGGCATGAATATCTTATCTTATGGTAACATAAATGCGATTAGCCACCAATGCATTGAATCACTTATTATTCACGGATTCAGTTTGATAACAATAAATGAACATATACATACATAAATATACACAACAATTTCCAAAAATAATAAATTCAATACTGGGGGTTTTACACACACATTTAATTTTGTCAGTCTCTGTGAACTGGAACATTCTCCAGTTTGCCTCTATTGGTTTATGCATTGCTTCTTCAAAAAAGTAAAAAAATTACTTCAAATTAATTAAAAAGCCGATTTCCCCCAAATGATTGAAGCCGAGAATGCAAGCAATACACATGCACATGTACTCAATAAAATCAATAGAAATTAAAAATAAAACTAAAAAACAAGTTAATACAAATTTTAAGAAAACCTCTTAATTTTATACAAAGTAACTTGAAAAAATTGTACCTGAAAACTTCCAGCAATTCAAATTACACGCGAGTAAAGCGTATAAATCGAGAATTCGAAAGAACAACAATCATTATTCTGATTAAAAACCAAATGGGCCAAAGTGAAAAACCTTTAGCCATTGGTATACCTGTTAAAGAAGTACTAAAGATTGGGACCAGCAGCACTCAGAACGAGAAGAAAATGGAAAAAAAGAAAAAACTGGGTTTCACCGGGTGAAAATTCTTGGGTTTGAAATAAAGTGAAAATGGCATGGATCTGTGAGAAAACAGCACGAAATTTCAAGAACACTGATTATTGGATACAACTGTAGAGAAAGAGAGCGATGAGAGAGAAAGTGCATGCAGTAAATGCATTCCAACTGCCATGAGTAGGGGTTGGAGTGGGGTGGCTTGTGGGGGGTGGAAGAAAAGACCTACTACTGCTAAAATGCAGGGAGAGAGGCCCACCGTACGGTCATTGCCTAATGTTCGATAATTCCATAATTAATAATTCCAATTAAATAATAAAATTTAGAACTTTTTGGTCCCGTCTGTAATAAATTAATTATCTTGCTGAAGATACATAATAATTCTATTTAAAATCCATTCAACCCAAACAAAAATATAAAATAATCATTAATTAAAGAGTAATGCTATGTAATCCCACTGAGATTACAACCCCAGTCTGTATGACTCTAAATGATAGGTTAAATGAAATGTGAAATTAAATAAGTCACCTTTCATTTAATACAATATTAACGTCATCTAGACCGTGATTATAACTTCAATGAGGCTACATAGCATTACTCTTAATTAAATAAGTCAAATTTTATAATACATATTAAGGAATTTTTACTCGACAACTTCTTTTTCTAAATTCAGTTTTTTTTTTTAACCACATATTCATATTAATAAAAAATTCTATACGTAAATTCAATTTTTTTTTTATTTTTTAATCACAAAATTTTCTAAAAAATCACTATTCAAAATAATTTTTTTAGAAAAAATGGCCACATGGATTGAATAATCTCTTCGTCAATAATATATTTTATTGTTATATCATTTTCACTATTCATTACATTTTTCAAGTAATTTATCTATAATATAAGATTAATAATGCAGTAAAGATAAAGGTAGTAATTTTGCTTTAGTGTTTGACTAGTAACCGGACAGGAGCCGGCTAAGCTGATGTGTGTTGGAGCCGTCTTATACGGCTTTTAAGGATGAGATATTATCCTTATCCAATTGTCCTTTGCAATCCCGGCTGGCTTCTCAGAATTTTACGACCTTTTTTCATTCCAACAACAATGAACTTCGAACAATTATGGTTACTGACAATGGCTTTTTCTAGGGAATGAAGTGGCAGTTTTTTATTGGTAATTTTTTTAACTGCCAAAGAGAAAATGTCAAGCGCATGGAAGAATGGCCTTTTAAACATATTTTTTTTTTACAATGTGTTGTCAATTTCTGCCTTAATTTTCCCACGTTTTAGAAAGATAAAATTGACAAACACAATTTTAACACTCAACTTAATCATTATAGACCTAAATATTTTCTTTATTTTCAATTTCAAAATCTAGATAGCATTTAAAAAGCAATCAAAAAGTATCATAATCAAGCGTCTAACATAACTGTACGGAATAGAACTGCACCAAACTAATGCACATATAAACTACTTGTCTGTTCTATCTCCGACAGCCCCTAATCAACGGCTTAAATTCATTCGCATTTTTTTTGTACTTCAATATTATCTTCTACAAGTTTTGCTATTCGTCCCAGGTCAGATGAGCCCCTAGATGAATAGGGGGCGCTACATATTGATTGGGCATCTGTGCGGACATACTCCCCAATAGGGAGGTGACACATGTGCCCCCGGAGAGACTGGGCCGATGTGGCCCATCTCTCTAGCAAAACTCTATCTTCTACAAGGTTAAAATAGTCATTTAAAAATCGGGTTTTGCTATTCGTCCAGGGCCATGTGGGCCCTGGACGAACAAGGGAGCCACTGGGCATCTTCGCTGACAGGCGCCCAGCCAATAGGGGGCCCAGAGTGACATGGCCTACACGTGTCACTCTACCAAAACCTTTAAAATTTCACATCCAAGCCGAGCTGATTGAATTTGAATGGACAATTATTAGCCGGTTAGGGAATTACAAGTTGCCTGTTGCTAGCTATCGGATCTTGCCCAAGCAAAAATAAGTCCATGTCTGATCTTCATTTTATAAAACTCATTTTTCCTAAACTCATTTTTAATTACACATTTTATAGAATTCACGATCTTGATATACTTTTTAATTACACATTTCATCAACTTTTATCAAAATTTTATTAAAAAATTGAATTTAATCTAAACAAAATAGGGACAAAATACTCCTATACTTCTGTGTAGTGATTTTTTTTAAATAATAAGTGATTCAAATGTAGAAACAATTTTGGGTTTGAGTAAAAAAATATTTTATTTCAAAAAATATATGTTGTTAAAAATGAGTTTGAAAATAATAATAATTAGAGAATGAGGCTCAAACGGGGCATAGCTTGACAAGATTAACATGAGATTTGGTCAATTTCTGTTGTTAGGAAATTGATTCTACAACTGTTATGAAATGTTGAGAAACAACTTGTTCTGTTCTAGATGTTAAAATTAAATGACTACTCGAAAAATAAGTAGAATACCGATAAACTAATTCTTCCATTGTGTCACAACTTCTATACGTATGTATATTGATGTTTAAAGATTTAAGTAAGGTGCGTGTTCTTCTCTAAGACCCTGTTTGATTGCAAACTTTTTCATGAAAAATGTTACATTTGAAGAAAACGAATTTCACTTTGACCGTTTGATTGTAACGTGGAAATGGAAATCGAATTCCAAGATACAACCACTTTAAACTGCATTTTCTTTGTTTTCATGGAAAACGAATTCCCATGAGTTTGATGTATTTTTATTTTCCAACTAACATGTAATTGAAATTCATTTCCACCTTTACCTGTCAAACGGACCATAAGTTATAGTTGATGCTGCCATCATCTCCAAATTCAGTCCACTACAATTACTCACTTTGACAGTGTGAGGTGGCATAAATTTTTTGCTATTGATTTCAACAATATCTAAAATAATCAATGACATAGATTTTCACATCTTACATTATGTCAACATTATTGTACACTTTGAATGTACAAATAGCAAACTCCCTCCAAATTTATTGGTTATCGGTGCTATGCCTCTAGATTCCTAGTTCAATTCCTTCGCAACTTAAATCATTGATTTATGCTGAAAGTACATGAAATATTTTACAGAAATTCAACAAATTTTTGAATTTTCAGTCACATGGGGCCTGCACCACGTATAAAATATTGAAAAAAAAAATCATCTTCCCGCCCTTGAATGTGAGTGTTTGGTAAGTGAATTTCTATACTTATAGCTCGACTCTAAATCATTTGTCCATGGTCTATTAAACTAAGGCTATTTTAATGCCTCGCCCTATATATCGACTTGGAGTTATATCATATTCATGTTCCAATAAGTAAATATCGACTGCATGAAGTTAAAACAATTGCAAAAATTGAGCATATTAAAGTTTAGGGTTTGTTTGAGTTTCATTTTTTGGAAAAATAGATTTTGTAATAACGATTTTCAGAGAATGTGTGTCATGAGTTTGGCCCCATTAAAATTATAATTCATTTTTTTTTTATCAATTACACATTTTTCAATAAAATAATATTACACGCAATTTTTCAAAATTTTTTTAACCACATATTTTTCAAACAAACACTATTTCAACCATTAAAATTTTAAATAATTGGGCCAAACGGGAGCTTAGGGACAAAATAATCAATTCTAACCCAGGCAAGCCGAGCTGAGTCGAGCCGGGTAAATGACGTACACGCGTCAGTGAAACAGCTGTCGGATCTTATCCCGGCAAAGGAAACGTAAATTCTGTGTTGAGTTTTCTCTCTCTAAAAAAAGATTTTATTAATTGGATTTGAATTTTGGTTGGAGTCCGGATGGCAGCTGGAGCGCATTCCCATGGAATGTGGGGTCCATTCCCACATGCTCTGCATTTAAAATACAATTATTTTAATTTTATTTTTCAGATGTTTAAGAGCGTTTTCAAACTGTTTTTAATTTTTAATTTTACAAAATATTCAAAACATCATTGGTCTGATATTTTTAAAAACAATATTAAACTTAGCTCCTGTTTGGCGCCTATTCTTTCAAAATTCATTTTCAATCACACATTTTCTAATAAAATAATATTTTATATCGTATCAATAATTTTTCTTTACTTTTAATCACATATTTCTCATTATATCACTATTTAAAATACATTTTTTCCTCAATAATATTCATCAAACACCCCCTTATAATAACTCAAAATTTGACGTATTTAGTATTTTTAATGAAAAAGCTAAAAATCCTCAAAATAGAGAAAATTAATGTTTAAATAAAAATTAAAAACTTTAAAAACAAAAATCTAAAATTTTAATATTATAGAAAAAAAAATTCTTAAATTTTATAAAAGTAGCAGTAAATTTTCGAGAAAGTAAATTTAAAATTCTAAAAAATAAAATTTGTAAATAATTAAAATATTTCAAGTTCTCATTAGTTATTTAAATAAAAAAAATTAAAAATATATGTTTAAATGAACACATAAAAATTCACAATCCAAGTCTTTAATTTCATTTTTTATTTCCTAATTTTACCAATTTAATTCATTATTTATTTTTGTAGCCAAAAAAAATATCATAAGATTCATCAATTTTAAAATATATATTACGCAATAATATACCAAAATAAAATTATTCTATTTTACTAAATAATTAAATTTCATGAAATAAAATGTTATAAAACAATTTCTCAAATTCAAAACCAAACGAGGTATTCAATTTTCTGTTGTGAGAAATAATTTTTTAGAATGACAAATCAAACGAGTTTTCAACATTTTAATGCATACCCTCAAAATAGGAAATCAAAAATAAAATTAAAACTCAAAATCGAAAACTAAAATGCAAACCAATCATGCCCTTAACTTTTCAAGAAAATGAAATTGTATCTTTGTTTAGCAAGGATAAGTTTGATGTAGATTTTCGAGAGTAGAGTTCGTTTAAGTGATTTTTTTTTAAAGAATGTTTGTTTAAAAAGTAAGAAAAAATTATGTGTTTCCGTGCAAAATTATTTTATTAGGAGAACGCCTGATTCAAAAATGAATTAAAAGATCTTGATTTTAAATCCTACCTAACATGTAGATAATACAGGAAAATTATTACAAATTGATTTAGCCTCCATTCGAAAAAAAAAAATTAGAAATAACTAAGTCAAACTTTTTTTTCAATCACACGTTCCAACGAGCGTACAAGTATTTTTTACTTATACATCACTGGTTAATTTGTATTTATAAATTAAACAGTTTATATATTCTGGAATTAAATAGTAATGAACACTGCAAAATATTTTAATTTTAATTTTCTTTTTTAATACTAGGGCGTGTTTATTAGACAACAAAAAGAAAAGAAAATACAAAGCAGTTAAAATGGCTTAAAAATTAATTTCATTGCCGTATCACTGTATTTTACTCTAGTAATTAGCCAGTTGTGGGGTGGGGTCCTCCTACCTACACAAAACATGTCGAGTACGAAAAGTTAAAAGTATAATTGTAAGGTAAAGTATTAATCCAACAACAAACACAATAATGACAATTAAGTGATTAACATTGAATAATACAAACTGGAATTAAATGAATAGATTATTGGATAAAGCTTATTATCGGACGACGAATTGTTGCGTGGTCCAAGGAAATCAATGGTCCGCTTCCATGATTCATTTATATGGAATTTTTTTTATTATAATAACTTATATGGTTGAATGAGACCTTGGGAATAAGTGGTGAATGCTGGATTTGTACATCATAAAGACTGAACAAAATAAGTAGATCTCTCTGATGGAGAGCTATCGAAGAACCATATGGTTGAATGGGACCTTGGAGAGAAGAGGCGGACATTAATGATGTTGGGTTCGGACATCATAGAGACTGAACAAAATAAGTAAATCTCCGTGCCGGAGAGCTATCAAAGAACCACAAGCTTTATGTGCGCAAGTCTTAAATAGTCATCAATTGTTTGTTAATTTGAAAAACTATTACAGGATTGACGTATAATTTTCACAGTCCGTCCTAAATTAAAAAGAAAGCACTTGGTTGGCTTGTGTGTTCCTTCTTCTCCCAAACAATTCAACGCTCATTTTTAATTATACATCTTTTTGTTATTAGAAAAAAAATCGTTTTTAACGTTTCCTCATAATTGTTTCATACTTTTAGCCACACACATTCATCAAATAAATTCATTCTAAAAAATCTTCATCAAAAATATTTTAATGCTGAATATATTATAATTAAGAAATAAGAACTATGCGTGTTGTCTATAGAGACTCACTTCATAATGCCATGTTCTATCCCGCATGGCAACTGATTAATCAAGTACTCAACGAGACAAATTTGCTCATCTTCATATGGCAACTTTACGTAATATTTTGCACGAATTAATGAATAAAATGGTCGTCATTTCTTCTCATTTGAATCGAAAAGTTCACTTACTTTCGAGCAAGTAAAATCAGGTGATTGATGATCAAAATAAACAATATTCACAAGAGACTTGTCCATCTTTTATAATCCATTCTCCACGAGTATTTAAACTCTGGCAGGTATTGGAATTCAATCTCAGTCCATCAGTAAGTAATAATTTTTATGTACATCATACTCAAACTGCAAGCCTACTATGAGGGCATCTAGTGCTAGGTTTGTGCTTTGCATGTCGGAAAATTTCACACATTTGGACGATTTTGACGTCAACTATTAACTTAAGTATATCAAACATATAGTGTTAGTGTCTACCATAAACGGATTCAAAATCGAATTACAAGTCGAACTAATACGTAAAAATAAAATAAAATTATACATGAATTATTTTTTTACGTAATTTTTTTTTTTCTACCTAAAAAAATTCAGTGGGCTGCCAGGCCCAATCCCCTCTACATCCGTCACTGCTAACATACTAACAAGATAACAAGTATTAATTTTCTCATTTTCTTGTTCAAAGCACTGAAACTTACCAAAAACAAAGGCTTCTTTACAACACAGATTGTGCACCAACTTTTCTTTTTGTGCCCGTGAACGGCTACCAAGGGAAAAAGACAAAAAGGGAATGACATATTGAACGCACAAAATCTCGAAGAATAGTATGAATCCACCCAATAAATTACAAGCCAAAAGATTCCTTACCACATTATTCTTTTAGGAAGGCAGATACCAAAATTAAAGTCTCCCCTTTAAATATTGAGCCTTTGGTTGGAGCATTTAATAATAATGGATCGACCCCTGTTGGACAAGAAACCTTGATTAACTTGAATTATTGGAGCTTGAATTATATGAGTAGTTAGATCCCTTGAATAAGAGAGTAACAAATAGAAATCAATAGTATAAACCTGGATGCTCATTACAGTGTGAACTTCTACAGATACAAGAAAACCCTAATAGAAAACCTCACAGATCTGCAATTTCTCGAAATTGGTTAAAAAAAATCTATGCAACATATATTGATACATCTAACAAATGAAAAGTTAACAAATAGAAATTGTAGAATTGGAACAAAACCTGGAAACCGGGCATTACGGGAGTCACAAAAACCCCCATTTGACAAGAAAAACCAGGACTAGATGGGAAAAAAAAGAAAAAAGAAAAAGAAAAAGATGGGGGGAATCGACATTTTAAATCCGGAGGAGTCTTTCGAGGGATTCAAAGAATAGAGGGGCCATTTCTGGGCTTGGAGTCTTGATTGCACACTTGAGACCAGGGATTCCGATAACTGCTGTAAGTTCAATTAAGAAAGGGATTCCTTGAGGAACTTGAGCTGAAAGATACAACACCTCCTGATTCGCGTGCTTGCGCTTGGCAATAAAGAACATGTTGGAAGAAGCCAGCCTTTCTAAGGTTGCGTCTATGCTGTTTATCACGATCCCGGGCAAGTCTATTGAAACCTCGTTTGAATCAGGTAAAGACTTCCATGTCTGCGATGTTGATTGTGAAGTCGTCAATTTCCACAAATAATTAACAAACAACATATCAGACATTTTAATGGAAAATTCTTGTGAGTCCATGAAATAAAAAATTTACCTCAAGAAAAGCAGAACGCTCCATTCTTCCTTCCTCAGTAAAGAAGACCAGCAACGAAATGTTGTCATTGAAGTACCATACAGGTTGCTGATTATTTTTCACAGCCACCTGCAGAAGTGTGTTTGGAGGACCTGGAGATATATTTTGGAACAAAACCATAGGCAGAAGAGTGCTCGCAGATGTTTGAGGATGCAGTGGAGGAACCTGGTTGAAAATATATCATCAACCAAGGAAAGAAGAAAGCAAAAAAAAAAAAAATATCTCTTGACCAGTAGTAAAAATTACCTGGAGCGGTCCAGCTGCAGCAAGGCCAAATGTATTCTTGTTGAACTGAATCATAAACCCATCAAGGGGAATCTGGGAATTGTTTTCAAATAACATACTGTAAAATATCTGCCCATCTCTTCGTACAAGCTGTGCACTGATTTGTAGACCTTGACCAGTAGATGCCGGTAATAGAACAGGTAAAGGAGGTCTGCAATCAAAGTGAGAACTATATCAGCGTTTCAGTGAAGCACAACCTAAAGGAATTCAAAACCTACGAATGGATTCTATTGCAATTTCCAAATGA
Organism: Fraxinus platypoda; assembly: GCA_903798405.1. Taxonomy (NCBI): domain Eukaryota; kingdom Viridiplantae; phylum Streptophyta; class Magnoliopsida; order Lamiales; family Oleaceae; genus Fraxinus; species Fraxinus platypoda. The sequence goes on along the minus strand of CAIGRT010028224.1, from coordinate 2,381 downwards.
CAATTGGTATGTATTCAAGTAACCTCTTTTTACAAGTTGGAAATGTATTCCACCAATTAGATCGGAGTCCAAAAATACATACCCAGCATGGGTTGCAGGCTGATCCGAAGATACAATAGCATTGTTGTTATTATCCATTCCCATCAGGTCCAGTAAATCTGGCACGGGTGCAGGAGCTGCAGGCACAGCTGGTGCAGCAGTTGGCTGCCTTGCAGCAGCATACTGAGCACTACTTGTGGTAGTTGGTGGCGATGCACCAGCTGCATGGGAAGGCGATTCGGAATATCCTCGTTCACTTCCCTCTGGAAAATCTTCTTCCTCAATTCTCTGGATGGTCTTCACACGGGTTACAAATGCATCTGGGGGCTTGTGATAGACAGAGGATAATGTAGCAATGTTGGCAAGTAGCTCGTCTAGTAGAGAAGGATCAAGTTGATTTGAATCGTCACTGATCACCGGCTTTTCAGCTAAAACAACATCCTTGGCCGACTGAGAGATAAAAGAATACCCCATATAAACATATTAAGAATAAAGTATGCATAAATTATGCTGTTCCTATATGGCTAACCCCGTCCCCTCAAATAGGCACAATCGGCAGATGACACTATGACAGTATCCATAACACAGTGACATGCAAGCTAATTACTGAAAAATATCCCATTCCTCCAAAGCTAAAATTGAAGGTTTTGGAGTGAAAAATCTTTACAAAACAGAAGGACGAACTTAGATAGAATTCAGTGATATAAACTTGTCTGACACGTCACAAGATAAGTATCATTATTTCAAACACCAGACCACGGAAAGGGGGGAGAACACTGAAGCGTAATATGCTGAAGGAGGTAAAACAATAACATTTTGATAATGCAAAGCTCTAATTTTTATTTTTTCAAATCCCAAATGAATACAAAATGGAAACTAAGTATTAAAGCAAATACATACCTCAGGATCAGTCGAGAGAAGACGCCAATATATGTATGCACGGTCTCGCAAATCTGGGTTGTCAGTCTCCACGGTGGCGTTATTCAAAACTACCTATGCATATGATAATGTACAGTGAAAATCCAGTAGAGGATATATACAAAAAAGAAAAAACCAAGCCAAAAAAAAAAAAAAATCCCAGCTCTCAAAGACATTGATTCACCGTAAAGCATAACGTCAAAGTTGCCAGAAGCTTTAATATTCTAATATAAAATGCTCACACGCGAATATATTAAAACATTAGAGACAACAGGACATTTACTTATTTTCCCTAATTATCATATTTCCTTATATGGATTTCTTTTGTTTCTAAGCAGAGTAAAGAAACTAAATACAAGTCATCGTCGCCGGTGTTTGATTTAAAGGTAGGAAGGAAAGATAAAGGAAGAGAATGTCAAAAGGAGCAATGGAAAGAGAATAACATTTTATACATTTTCCCTCTATTTTCTTCCTTCTGGTGAAAACCAGCTTTAACTAGATTACTTCTCATTTTCTTCCGCACAAACAACCTTCAGTAATGTATTGGTTACTTCTCTCAGCAGCTTTTGCAGAATGATTATCTCTGGGTATTGATGGAAGCCATTCAAAATACTGCATTTATATAGTTTTAAGATGAGGAAAACTAAACCACATTAGACACCATGACCTATGTGTAAATGTCCGGGAATTTAATGCTAACCCCGGAATTGAAAGCTCTTTATCAACAATTCAACCAAAAACACCAAGCAGACAAGGCATTGAATGTAAATGTTAGTAATCAACAGTGTAGCAGTACTTAGCCTCTGTTTGGGTTTCATTTCATTTTGTTAAAATTCTACTTTTCAAGAAATGAGTAGTTGATGAGTGGGTAGTACTTGTGGGTCCTATGAAATGCGTGGTTAAAATTAATATTTGGCTTTGATAAGTAGAATTTAGGAGAAAATTGAAACCCAAATGGAGGCTTATTTCAGAATGAAAGGTCTTATGACTAATAAGCTATCCTTCTCCTTGGTTTCCAGAGTACGAGTGATGGTTTATTNAAGGTCTTATGACTAATAAGCTATCCTTCTCCTTGGTTTCCAGAGTACGAGTGATGGTTTATTGTTGCAAAAACATTGTCAATGAGACACTGGGAGCTGCCATTGAAACATTGCAAGAGGATTTAAAGCACAAAGGGTTATTATCGAGAGTTAAATCTTTTGCATGCTGTGATTCTGTTTGATTAGATCAAAATGGGTGAACAAATAGGTAGCTTAATCTACTACCACATTGTCCTCTTCTCTCAATTGAAGTTGAAACTCTCCACTCAGTTCTACTTGACTTGTGCTCTCTACAATGATAACATGTGCTCTAACAAGCCGGAACCAAGACGGTTCAAGGATAACTTTGGACACCAGTTCATGAAACCCCCCCCCCCCCCCCCC
>CAIGRT010028184.1:0-13016 GCA_903798405.1 Fraxinus platypoda | reverse complement strand
TTGGTTTCATGTGTTTTGCAGTGTTGACGATGGCTTTCCAGTCGTGACTTTTCATTTTCAGGGCAAACTTCTTATGCCAGTTTATCCCCATGATTATCTGTTCAAAGTTCGTGTAAGTAAGCTGGATTAGTTTTATTGCATAATTTGCTATTTACTTGTTGATTGGCATGCATTTGATTCCCAAAGTGCTTTTACTACAAGGTGGCAAATGTAGCGTTCCTTGATCCTGCAGTTAAGTGGTCCTGGACATTGCAACTTCCTCTTTAATCTATATATTAATTTACAAGGAATATTTTTTTCATCCTTCCGAAAATATAAAACAGCACATGTATAAACATACTGTAGAACATCAAATGGTAACAGATAGATGCCATGTTTCTAAAATCTTGCATTAAGTTTCAATTGGTTGAATTTGGAAGTTCAAAATTGATGTTATTTTCTTGGATAATATTTAAGGCACGACCAACCACGACACAATGGCCATTATATGGCGTTGGCTAGGAGAGTTGATGAAATGAATAGCAATGGTAAACGAAGAGAATCACACAACACGACTTCAATTTTGCAGGATAACGAGTACTGTATCGGTTGGCAAAGTAGTGGAATGCAGTCAAAAGATGGAAAGGAATTGACTTTGTTAGGAGGTACATTTCAAACTTACCTTCTTTTATTAAGTTAAGATACTCAGACTTGCTCAAGTCAGTTCCTATTAGTCAATTCGATGGTTAAGATAAAAGCTTAAGACTAATGAAATTGGTAAGTTTTATGTTGATTTCCCAGGAAATAAATTATGGTTTGTTGCACATTTGTTACTAAAAGTGTTGGGAGTTTCTTGTCCATCCCTTTTCTAGATAATGTTCATTAGATCTAGTGTTCGGCTTATTGTTTTAGTATGCACTTCATATCCAGACATAATCTTTAATATTGAAATAGCCAAATAGTTAACTTTACTAAAACGTACAAGAAAGCCATGATAGTAGTTAATTAATTATAAGTATATATCTCAACGTACTCACAAACACTCATTTGTATGTATAAAAAAGAACTATATGTATTTAAATTTTGATTTAATTGACATTCACTTGCTTTCCTTGAAAAGCAAAGTAAATATCTCGAACTAATGAAACTACCTTTTTTAACTTCTTTAGATAAGGATAAATTATCGATTATGACTTTTCTATGATGTTTTTACATTATGAGGTATAAATTAGTTGATGCTTGAACTATCAAGTGACAATTGTTGAGGCTTATTTTGTAGTTGTCCCAGATTAGAGGGACTAACTGATGAATAAACTTATACTGATGTAGTAGATTTTGTGATTCATTGCAAATGCAGATATTGTATTATCAAACAAGATTGTTCTGTATGACCTCGAAAATCAGACCATTGGATGGACAGACTACAACTGTGAGTATATTTAGTTATTGCATTGCTTCTGCACTTGCAATTTGGTTTTTGGTTTTATGATTAGATTCTCCTTTTCTTGAATTGGTTATGTTGAATAATATCTGTAGAAATCTTTGCATTGGTATGTTGTGAGTTATGAACATTCACTAGACTTATATTTTCAGTCTGTCCCATATTTGTCGCTTCGTCGCTCTGACTTCAGTTACATTTATAGTTAATGTTTGTTCGGTTCCTTATATGTCTGTTTTTCTCCGTCCAAACTTCAACTTATACTGGTTTTGGCTTGAGTTCTGTTCCAGGATCTAGTAAACAGTAACTATATCTCAAAACAACCTTTAAATCTAACTTCATGTCGAATTTCATTTTCACGAAAATGAGCTTTCTCTCTGTCATTCTGTTGTTGATCTCAGGTTCTTCAAGCATCAAGGTGAAAGATGACGCCTCAGGGAACGTATATTCCGTGAGAGCCAGTCATATTACTTCGACTTCCAGTCCGATTAAAGTTAATGTTTTACCAATCGTTTTGTTAATAGCCATCCTGCTCAATCTGATAGAATGATCTGTTTGACAAGATTCGACTTCACAAGATGCTGTTAGTGTTGTAAGTCAATAATTGGTTTAATGGTTTAACACGAAGTTGGCTTTGATACCACTTGTTAAAATTTTATGAAATTTGAAATTTTATAAAAACTAGAAAACCTATTTGCTTAATTGCCAAGATCCTCCATGTCAAATCATCAAGAAAATTAATAATACGGAATATACATTAATTCTTTGGGAATAATTATTTAATACTGGATCTTAATTCCGAATTTTGAATCTTGATTATTGGTTCTTTTGGGTCATGAGTTATTGATCTTGATTTTTGCTTCTTGCTCCATATTCTTGATTGTTTTATTGTTCAATTTAATTGCTCCAATATATCTTCTTGATTCTTGATTTTTTCAATCATTATTCTTGGTTGTAGATTTTGGATCTTCCTCTTCAATATACTTTCTCATGTATTCTTGTGTTGATGAGATGACACAAAAAATGAGAAGTGACACATGAATTGGAAACCATAAACTCTATTTATAGTTTTCATATGTATTTGACTGATCAAATACAACCATAATGGATCAGGTCTCTACACACGTAATCTGGCCCACACTTTATTTAGATGTCCTAAACCCAACAATTTAATTCTTTATTAGATCACTTTAATTGAGTTCAACTTTAAGATAATCTTATACACAATTAATTACACATGTAGGCCCACATGACAAATTAATAAGCCCAACAATGCTTACATGGCACAACAAAGCACAACTCAACTCAAGCTGTGTCGGACCTATACTATATGCTAAAAGGGTTTTGTAGGATGACCGTGACTCAACATAGATATATAACATAAATACACAGTGAGTGCGTACAAGGAAATATGGAGGAAATAGCGAGTCCCAATTGAGGTGGCATGTAATGAATTTGATGCGGAGAGAAAGACTGGAGAAGATTTGTGACATTTAATTGAATTTTTTTAAATGTTGATAAATTTCATGTTTTCCACGATCTTATGGTGTGGAATTTCGAGAAAGTACATAAACTATAGTGGGCTTACTTAGAGTTGCAAGTTCGAGTAAGCTTACACGTAGACTTGAGAGTCGGGTGAGTCGATTTGGGTATTTCAATACTTAGAACCACCGGTTACATTTCAAGCATTTTGTAGACGAAATCATTTGGATCCACGTAATTACGGGAACTCGAACAGTCATTTTCGTTTAGGTTCTATTCTATTCCTAACATTTTCTGAAAATATAATGAGCTGACTATATAAATTATTTATACGATATCTAGTTGGAATAGAAGAAACAAAATATGCCACCAAATAATTTCAACACTTTCTTAATTTACTGCAAATGTATCACTAAATAGTATTGAATATCTAGTACAATAATATCCAAAATCTAGCAGAATATGTCACCAAATAACATTCAATATCGAGCAAAATATAAACATCAAATTACATAACTAAAGAACAAATAAAAAACTAGAAACCACCAATAAGGAAATACAAGGTTTTACAAATGCTAAAAGTAAAGTAAATTCATTTCCTACGAAAACAGCATAACAATCAACATTGTCGACTTTTCTTTTTATCCTATCATTTCCTTTGCTTTCCAATAAATTGTAATTTTTTTTAAAAAGGACAAATTCGATTTCAGTGTCGAGTACTCATGATTCATGATTACTAACCCTACATCTGGACCGATGCTAGTTTTGTGCCGCTATGCGGGTTGCATGCCTCTAGGTCATAGTAGGTCCAACGATAAGGGCTCTTACGTGTCAACTAAAAAATTACAATGAAATATATATGCTGTTTAACACGAGAAAATACGACTTAATACAAGTTGAATCAAACATAGATTATATGCTAAAGGGTTTATATTAGGCAAATATGACTCTTAATAGATATATAACATTACACATCTGAGCGTGTCTAAGGAAATACAGATGAGATAATGAGTTACAATTGAGGTAGCATGTAATGAATTAGATGCGAATAGAAAAGCAAAATAGAAAGATTAAAGAAGATTTGTAACATTCGACGGATTTTTCTTGAAAGTGAAAAATCATATTGTCAATGAATTTATGGTTGTGGAATTTTGAGGAAATATATAAATTGCAACGGACTTACTTAGAGTTTCAAATTTAGAGAAGGCCTAAAGGTATTAAAATGTGTGTGGATGTTATTTCTTAATTAGACTCGCACATGAATAACAATGTCATTTCTATCTCTACAGTTGGACCCCTGTGGTGCATACCGCTACAATTGGGTAATGGCGGGTCTAACATCAGTAGAGGCATGAAAACCACGTGGTACAACTCACATTTGTCGCGTGAGAAAAGGAAAAGAATGTCCAACAAAGTACGACTGAACACTAGTCGTTTGAGGCCTAGCATATATGTTAAAAAGATACTATTAGGCTCTATGTAAATTCGATCGTGTTACTCCAACACTATTCAATTTACTCGTCTACAAAGATCTCAAGACTGATTAGAGGAAGTCACGTAGAAGAAGATAGAGATACAATAATATAATTAAAAAAAAATAAAGCTTGCGATTATCAAGATCTTGAGAAAAGGAGACTTCTATAAATATTTCATTTTTTGTTACTATGAATTTATAGAGAAAAGCCCAGATCCCAATTATATTCGATCGATTGTCTTTCCCTTTCTTCTTTTCCATTACGTCTATTAGTTATAAGAGTTTATCTACTTGTACATAATTTGGTGTACATCAAGAATTACTTGATTTTTATATGCATTAATTTGAAATAAATAAAATCATAAAGTGTACAGACATTATAACTAGAACCTAGCAACATGTACATAATTTGGTGTACATCAAGGTATTTACCCTCTCACATGAGAGTGTGATGCATGTCTGTACACTTTATGATTTTATTTATTTCAAATTAATGCATATAACACCATCTCACTCTCATGTGAGAGAGTGGATACCTTAATGTACATCAAATTATGTACATGTAGCAAAGTTCTAGTTATAATGTCTGTACACTTTATGATTTTATTTATTTCAAATTAATGCATATAAAAAATCAAGTAATTTTATACATATGGGTGTGTAGGATGTTTTTCGCACACACACTGACCAAGCCTTTTCTCTCCCTAGTAATTTTTTCTGTGTTGTAAAAAAGTCTTATCGGCGGCTTTTTTGGCGAATCTCATCTCTCTCTCTCTCTCTCTCTCGATTCAGTTTCTGTTTCAAAGGCCCTCTTTTCTCTCCTTTGATCTCGACAATTTGTTGCAGTATTCTTTACTCCAGAGTTTATTTTTTCTATTGATTCTGGAAAACTGTGTCAATGGATAAATGCCTTTTATTGGTTTGATCTGTTGTTTTTCATGTTTCAGTTTTGTCGTTTAGTTCGTTTCTTGGAATTCATTGAAAATTCTGGCTTATCTGGGTAGGAATTCAAGGGATTTTTTTGGAATTCTTGTATAATCTTGAACTCTGATTGATCTACTTGAATTTGTGGGGTTTCGAGCATTTGAAGTGTCGTTTACATTTATAATGGATATTGAAGTTCTACCCTTTTTAGCTTTTTTCATTACATTAGAATAACTATTACTATTGTAAAAAGAAAATAAAAGAGGAAGAGGGTAAGTTTATACTTTGTGTTAATATTTATTGTGTTTATGGCCATTTAAGGATAAGGGTATTCATAAATTCTCTCTCTCTTTTTTGGGTTGGAAGCTTATTGTTGTATTATCAGTGTGTAAGCAGGTGATTTTCCCAATTAAAGAGGACGAATTTTATGGACAAAGAAGAAGATTTAGTGGTGAACTTAATGGGGTTGTTGAAAGTGTTGTGCTTTTAATATTCAAAGCTTCCTAGAGGGAATATGATGTGATTTATCGTGTTCGAATTTATACTCTAGGTGAAGGGATAATTCATCTAGATTGAGTGGAGAATTTGAGTGTGTGAATCTAAAGATCTTGTAAGGATTTTTCATAGGGATTTCTGTTACGGATCCAAACACGGAAAATCGGAGTTGTGACTGTGTTGCTGATCTGGAGTGCATACTGAATATAATCAGGGCCCTAAGAATGGGGTCCTGCTTGTCCGGGGATAGCAGGAACCCCCAACCCGGTTCTCCTGTGGGGTTAAGGAAGAGAAAGGGCTCGAAGAAGAGGCTTGGGTCTCGAAATTCGTCCTATGACTATAAGAGGGAGGAACTGCTACATAGGACACCCGGGCGTATGTTCTTGAATGGATCGAGTGAAATTGCCTCACTCTTTACCCAACAAGGCAAGAAAGGAATCAATCAAGATGCCATGATTGTTTGGGAGGTTATCTCCTCCCCCTTTATCTCAATATGATCAGTTTGAATAAAATGAGAAATTGAGAAAAAAGTTAATTGATTTTAGTATATTAGATTAATATTAGTAGATTCATTGATTTTATTCATGTTTCATGGATTTCAAAGTATGTGCGCTGGTTTTGCTTTCTGCAGCCTGCACAGTAGTTAGGTGGCGAATTGAATAAAACTATTTGTTATGAGGTTAATTCCTTGAATGGTTACCAAACTTTTCTTAAGTTCCCACGAGATTACTAAACTTAAAAACTGTCTCATTAGTCACTTAACTTTGAAAATTAGTATCTCATCCATCTCTACTTAAATGATGTTTGCAAAATTGGAAGGACTTGATGACTTATGTGGCACGCATTTGAAAACTATAAATCAGATTTTTACATAAATCATGTTATAATTAGTTAGAAACTATAATAACCTAGCTATAAAGTTCGTGAAATTCAGATTTTGAAAAGCTCTACATTTGGATAAAACCACACATTCATCCGTCATTAAAAAAAACCAAATATGCATTGAACGATTCGTGAATAAAAAAGGTCATCTACCTATATACTCAAGATCAACGTCATCAAATCCTTCCGTGACTAACGGTGATAGTTTTTAAGTTCAATTATCCCGTGGGAACTTTAAGAAAAGTTCGGTCACCATTTAGGGAATTAACCCATTTGTTGTGTGTTGATTATTTTTTATTTTTTGAGATTCTTCACATCTTGTGAATTTCGAAGTATTGCTTTATTTCTAGTTTTTTTTCTAGGATCATTACTAAGAAATGTGATGCATTTTATTTATTTTCTGTATAAGAGTGAGTTTCTTTTTTAAGTTCTTTTGTTGCTTCTTTGATCCGTGCTGTTTTATTGTAAAAAAAATGTTTATTCCTAATTATTTCTCTTAGGGAGCTTTGGTATCCGTTTGATCAACATTAATTTTTGCCCACCTACATATAATTTAAGCCCAGGAAATGAGTCCTTATTCTCGTCTTATATATATATCCACGTCTTAACGTTTGATATTACAGTTTGCCATAGACAATGTTAGCAAATGTATTTATCATCTAAATTTAATTTGGAATTTCGTCTCTATTCTATGCATTATGTCAAAATGCAAGCTATTCTTTTTAATTTTAGTCATATCCCACCTTTCCTTAGTAATTATTTGTTGATTGACACAAAATATCCTCAATGTGCTTTTGCCTTTGCCACATTATATTGAAAATTTGAAATATACCTTTTAGACTCGTATATTTGAAGTTAGATTTGCATAACCTGATTTAAAAATGATTGTTTTCTGAAGAGGAAGGTTTAGAGGGAAAAGAAAAAAAAAAGTATTTGTTGGGAGTCTAATTAGATTACCACTTGGTGTCCTCTGTTTCTTGGTCAAGCCTTCTAGAGCCTAAGAAAGTGATTTTTCTGTTAATTAGATGCAAACGGTTTCTTCTTTAAATGCATATTCTGAACTTTATATACGTCAATGACACTTGGTGATAATTTTATCAAATAAACATCGAGTATGTACTCTATCAATCAGTTTATTTTTATTCTGTCTCAAGTTGCTTTCAAGAGATTTCTGTTTACTTATAGTTTGTCAAATTTAATATCCAGAATTTTGGTTCAAGAACGGACACGGTCTTCTGTGGTGTTTTTGATGGTCACGGCCCTTACGGTCATATGGTTGCTAAGCGTGTTAGAGATTCTCTTCCTTTGAAGCTAAGTGCACATTGGGAAGTTAATATAAAGAGTGATGAGGTTCTTCGGGGTCTCAGTTTGAATACTAAGGGTAGTATGTGCTCGGAAGATATTTCCTTCTTATCGGCTGGTGAGGAAGCTAGAGCTTCTATAGACTTCGGAGAAACAGGAAAGCATCCCGAGATTTTTCAGATATTGAAGGAATCTTTACTAGAGGCTTATAAGGTTATGGACAGAGAACTGAGAATTTATGCAAATATTGATTGCTTCTGCAGCGGGACAACGGCAGTGACTCTGGTGAAGCAGGTAACATTAAGTACAGCACTGATGCTGATGGGATAATGTGATAAGCGCGTTTATGTACTTAAGAATGTCTTGATTATTTTTTGTAGGGTCAGGATCTTGTAATTGGATATATTGGGGACTCGAGAGCTGTATTGGGTACAAGAGATCAAAATAATTCACTTACTGCAGTACAGTTGACTGTGGATCTTAAACCTAATCTTCCATGTCGGTACTCTCTCTCTCTCTCTCTACCCAAAGAAATGATCTTTAAACCTAATTTCCATGTCGGTACATTGACTGATTTCAATTCACAAGTTAAAGAAGTAGGATCTTTACTAGATTCTCAGATCTTCTGGTTCTATCCCACTAGGTAAATGTTATTGTTTCTGGTGGTGGATTCTTAGCCTTCTGAGTATGAATTATTGTCCTCTAATTTATTTGTAATAGAACAGAAAATGTTATAGTCCTTCTAATAGTACCTCAGTTATTTACATGTTTGAACTTCTGCAGTATGGCAAAGACCTGCCACATAAACAATGCTGATCTACTTCAGTTCTTTTCTCCATTTACTCTCTTACTATTAAATTCCTTCGGCAGTTGTTTAGCTAATATCATATGGTTGTCTTTCATATTCATGCTCACGCAAGTAAATAAATTCTTATGTGAAATTCTGTCAAACTAAAATGATCCATTTTGTAAGAGATACAAGTATCATCTCTTTCTTAACTCCATCCCTAATTTTTTATAGTGGAAGCAGAGAGGATTCACAAATGTAAAGGACGAGTTTTTGCTCTTCAGGATGAACCTGATGTTGCAAGAGTGTGGCTGCCAAATAATGACTCCCCTGGCCTTGCAATGTCTCGTGCATTTGGAGATTTCTGTCTCAAGGACTTCGGTCTTATCTCTGTGCCTGAAATTTGCTATAAACGTATTACTGTTAAGGACGAGTTTATAGTCTTGGCAACAGATGGGGTATGGAACTCAAGTTTTATATTGATGGACTACTTTATTTAATTTCTTGACATTTATTCCAGGTTTGGTGTAATTTTTATCTTCATTTCAGATTTGGGACGTGCTATCAAACAAAGAAGTGGTAGACATTGTGGGTTCTTGCCCCACGCGTTCATATGCAGCCCGCACTCTAGTAGAGTTGGCTGTTCGGGGTTGGAAGCTCAAGTATCCAACTTCTAAGGTTGACGACTGTGCTGTAGTTTGCCTCTTTCTTGATTCAAACTCAAACGACTCAACTATTTCGACTGCAAAATCCAAGAAAAATGTTTCTCCAGAGGATTACTTCAACAAGAAAGATGATTCTCTCTATCCAACTGAATTTAACCGTTCTGGTACTGTTAGAACTAGTGAACAAGTTCTAGGAGAAGAAAATGAAGAGGCTTTGGAAGCAAATAAGGAGGAAGTCTCCGACCTTGAAGAAACGAACGTGGAGGCTGGAAAAGAGTGGTCCGCTCTCGAAGGAGTCGCCCGTGTGAACACATTATTGACCTTGCCCAGATATGTCCCGCCCAAAGAGTAGAAAAATGCTGCTGGAGATGCTAATGGTAGGAAATGAAAGCCAAAATCATTGTCTGGATTTATTTTCCCATTTATTTTGTAGTTCCTGTTTTCCTACGTATGTTTTTTCTTTCTTCTGTCTCGAAAAATTAGGGCCTTGGATATGTATTTTCGGTTGTGCTACATGTACGGTTGTGCTACATGTACATAACAATTTAAATAATAATTTACAAATTGATGATGTGACGAGATTTAATTAAATCAAAATCTCATCAATCAAATAACTTGTTTGCTTACATTTTGACACATCATCATTATGTAAAACATTATGTAAATAGTTATGTACCAGAAGCATTTTCCATTTATTCTGGATTGGAGAGGTGGTCCTGCTCGGCTATATTAGATTGCCTGGGAATAATTCTTTTCCTCTCTAGTGTGGTTAGAATTGGAATTTTTGCAGAATCCAACTCTCCTGTCTTTCTTTGTTTTACCCAATGGTTTCATTTTGTTACTACAACAATTCCGTCAATTTTAACCATAACAACAAACCGTTCAAATCGAAAAGATATTTAACATTCTTTGTTTCAACATTCAATAAGGCCATGCCAGACCACATCCAGCAGCAGACAGACCAGAAACTTAATCCTCTTCCTCGGCGTCCTCCAGCCATTTCACAAAGGCCTGCAATCCCTTCACAAAAGTTTGCCTGTAGCATGGAGAGCGACAACAAAAAAAAAATAAAAAAAAAATCAATTGCAAGTACAAAGGAAAGGTGACAGAAATGGGGAATTCCAACTTTAACACAACTGCTGTATATGATTCAGACAGGCCCTTGCATTCAAAGAGCGTTCAACTTATGAACTATTATACTAAGAAATCTGAAATAACCCAAAGATCATACACCGTATTACAACTTTACAATCAGAATGTAAATGAACAAGAACAGATCACTAGCATCAAAATATCATCGATCGTGGGCTCAGACTCGTTGTATCCTTCTATACAATACAAAAAACACCAACCCCAAACCCTCAAAAGACCAGTCGAAGATACTTCAATGATCCAGAAGTTCCAAGACTGAAAATGAACACTCTCTTCTCACAGACTTGACACCACAAAGGAAATCAAAAGATCAAAACAACCAGAAGTTGAAAATCAACAGAGAAGATGAAAAAAATGAGGGGAAAACTAGAGAGCATTCTAGAACCCTAAAGAATCAGACGGCGTATCAAAAGTGATTAGGGCAAAACACATAAGTCCACATTTATACCACTCAACCATCACCGTAGACCTCAAATGGAATCAATGGTTCAAAGCAGCTAGCGATTTCACACCTAAGGCAACTAAAGTCGCTCTTTTCAAAGTGAACTTTTAATTTGGGCTGGCAGTTGGGCTTCTTCATTGAATTATCAAGCAATGGAAAAGTACCGGCAGTGGACCAAGCCCAATTTGTCATCACAACACAAATAGTTTGGATATATGGCATCACAACCCAAACAACATTCACCTTGATGCCAATGATCAACAAAATTAAGGAAAAAGAAGAAAGGACATCAACACAGCCAATAGATCTTTCCCTTGTATTCAACAATCATTAACATTAAGTGGATATAGATACCTGCAAAATCACAAAGATTACTCAATATCAATTTTCAACATTTGTAAACAAGATTTGAACTTGTTTGGAAGAAGTACCTTGGTTCCCATATCACCAGGGTTGAATTGAGTTGGAATTTTCTCAAGTATTCTAGATTCCTTTTGAATTATATCTCTTATAAAATGCAATCTAACATCTATATGTTTAATACGTTCATGAAAAACAGGATTTTTTCATAGGTGAATAGCAGATTGACTATCAGAATATATTGTTATGTTATCGTCAAGAACACCAAGTTCATTATTCTGAAAGGACTTTCTCAAGTTTTCGCAGTTCTTGAGAAACCATATCTCTACTAAAATGCAATCTAACATCTATATGTTTAGTCCTTTCATGAAATACAGGATTTTTGCATAAGTGAATGACACTTTGACTGTTTGAGTAAACAACTACAGGATGGGAAAGCACATTTAATTCACATAACAAACCTTTTACCGTAAAGCCTTTTTTATGGCTTCAGTTACAGCCACATATTCCATTTCTGTAGTAGATAATGCAACAATAGATTGTAATTGTGATTTCCAACTTATACAACAGCCACTTAAAGTAAACATATAAGATGTGGTTGATTTTCTATTGTCCCTATCACCAGCATAATCAAAATTTACAAAACCTTTTAAAACAGCACCATCTTTACATGGATTAAAATCCAAACCCAAATTAAAAGTTCCTCTTATGTATCTTAACAACAATTTTAAAGCAGTCCAGTGTTCAGGCCCAGGGTTGGCCATAAATCTGCTTAAAGTACTAATTGCATATGCAACATTAGGTTTGATACAGACCATAGTGTACATTATACATTCTACAGCATTAGCATAAAGCACATTTTGCATGTATTTAACATCAGATTCATTAACATGATACTGATCTTTACTCAATTTAAAATGACTAGCAAGAGGCAAAGTGACAGATTTAGATTCATGCATTGCAAACTTAGATAACATTTTCTCCACATAGAGCGTGTCTGGGTGCACGGTTAATCAAAAGTCGGACCGTTAATAATCCAAAATCCGACCGTTGCTCTCTTTTTTTATTCAAGTTCATCTGACAAGAGGACAGGAGAAGTCAGGCCATAAAATGAGATTTTCCTAATTTACCTCCGCTTCCATCACACGCCTAAGAGTCAAAAGTTGGTAATAATTGAGGTGAGAGAAATAAGCAGCCAGGAGGACTACATGGTAATTTAATGCCAAAATTTATTATTACCTTGCAAGAATTTGCTGTCCAGTGGGCCTGTATGATTTGACATGAAAATTGATTTTCCATTCCAAAATGGCGCCCAGACACGCCCATAATCAGATTAAGACAAAAATAAAGTTTTATGGGATCTATTCCTTCTAATATCCATTCCTAAAATTATTTTAGCATGGCCTAAATTTTTCATTTCAAATTCAGAATTTTAAAGATCTTTTAATGTTATTAATGTCACTTATGTTTTGACCAATTAACAACACATCATCTACATACAAAAGCAGGTAAGCAATCACAGATTCAGTTTTATCATTTTTAAGGTACAAACAATGATCAAATGAGCTTCTTATAAAACCAACAGATTATACAAAGTTGTCAAACATTGTGTACCATTGCTAGGTGATTGTTTG
>CAIGRT010028160.1:0-16695 GCA_903798405.1 Fraxinus platypoda | reverse complement strand
TTGGGGGAAGAATTGATTTTGAATAGTGATATGATGGGAAATGTGTGGTTGAAAAAGAAGAAAAAGTTATTGATGTGATGGAAAATATTATTTTATTGAAGAATGTGTGGTTGAAAATGAGAATTGATTTACTGTAGAAAAATTTAATCCCTCCCAAACAGGGCCTATAACTGTCGCCAAAATTTAAATTCCAAGATTTTTTTAAATCAACATAACAATAGTGAAAGTATTTTAATACATTACTACAAGATAAGAGTTTGCGGATTGGTGACTGAAAATTTGTGATAAGCGCTAATGACTTCAGCAGTGACGGTGGACTTTAGTTGAATTAGCAAAACCCATGCATTGGAGACGAATGGGAAATTAATTGATGATTTAAACCTTTTGGAGAGAAGCTGTGCATAACAAAAATAAATAAATAAATAAAAAGAGGAATCAAAATTTAAATTTTGAAAAACAAAAAAATCTACTAGCATTAGTCATTTCAAACGTAAAATAACGAGCCTACAATAAAGAAATTCTTTGCTGGGTAAGTTCCATTTCTTGCGAAAGGTTTCTTGAGCAAATATATTTACCTTCATTTCATGTCAATTGATCATGATAAGTGGTACTTGTTTGAATTGCTTTGCCCCTATTTGAGCCTCGTTTAATGTGTTTCAGATTAATATTTTTTTTTCTTAAAATGTGCGACTGCAAATTAAAAAAAAAAAAAAAAATTTGGATTTAAGTGTAATATTATTTCATGAAAGAAGGTGGGGGGGTTGAAAATAAGTTCTGAAAAAATGGAAGCCAATTCATCTTCTCTCCCATTTTGCCTCACAAAATTTGTCATTGAAGAGGACGGTTGACTTGGGATGCAATAGCACATTTCTACCTCCCCTCAAATTCTACTCATGAACCAAGCCTAACATAGCCCAAACTTTTTTACCAATGTCTTAAAAATCACACTGGGCATAGAAAGGATAAAAAGTCTAACAGAGATGGAACCATTAATAAAAGATGAACTGACCAGTTCTTTGTGTAAAATGGCAAGTTAACTTGTTTTCAACTTTCTGGGTTTTCGTGTATGACACAACATATTCTCAGTTTCACCCGTCTAACCGACCGGACTAGTTCAGTTTTGACAACGTTGTTCAAATAATAATACAAATAACTCCAACAATAGACACAAGATTCCATGAGAATGGCAATTATTCAAGGAAACTCACAAAAAAATGATGAATGCAAAGCCACAGCAGCAATAGGCCAATTTTTCATGAAAATCAGCCACAGAAGTCAACTCCTTCAACCTAACCGACAAGCTTCCATTAGTGAGAATGCTCCTTGAAATATATGGAGCCACCATAAGAAGAAACTACTAACAGCAGCAATTTTGATAATTGTGGTCCTGAGATAGATATAACAAAACAAACATAAATGAGATTTATGATTCGAAAAGCACATTAGAGAATATCAAATATACTGCAGCAATTACCTGCAGAGGCTGAAGCAGGTCAATCATGAATACGACTACATTGTATGAAGTCTAATTTTCATGAGTTTCTTTTTAAATTTCTGCGACACCAATGCTAAATGACACCATAAATATGAAACTAAACCAGACTCTAAAATACAGAACATCAGGAGACCACCTCAAGCCTTGCCACAAGAATTCCCAATTCTAAATGGCATGCTCTTTAGGACAGGATTTGCAGAATATATTTTATTCCTCTTGGACCTTCTGAGTTCCCAAAGAAGTTTGTCTGTTGATATTACAGAAGAACAAGAAATTGAAAGTGAATGTTTGTTCCCATGGCCAGAATTGTCATCAGTTATTATCGAAACTACCCATTTCCATGTTTCGAACGAAATTTGCCCACTCCTCAGAGTCTCCGCTGGTAAAATTCAAAGTCTGTGCAGTAGCATTGTAACCCCAGTCACACTGGCTGCTTTCCTGCGTTATTCATAGTAAAATTTTAAATGCTAGGAGAAAAAATCTAAACAAGAATAATGTAAACATCTTTGACAAATATAAAGGTCAATAAAAACGAAAGTTTTCTGTTAAATGCACGTTACGCTAAGGTTAAAAAAATGTGAAGTTACATTTAATTAATTTTTGCCTCCAAAGATGTTTGGATAACCCTTTTCTTTTTTTTCCCCCAAGCATTTCTTTGAAAGTAACTATTAGTGTCAAAATAAGCAACTTGCTTACTTCCAACTTTCACAAATAACAAAATTATTTATTTTAAAACTACTTGCTTATAAGTAAACTTTTTTAACCATAGGCTAACATGCTCATAAATAAATAAATAAATAAATCAAATTAGTCTCGAGGAGGACTCACCATCTGAAGCACATCTGAACAACTCCCTTGTCGGTTGGATCCTTCAGGCGGCACAGGAAGATGGCCTACGCAAGAAGCATATTCATCCATACCAGAAAGATTTCCTCCAAAAATTAACTGTTCTGTATCACCCTGGGCATACGGTCCGAAGAAGTTGTCAAATTGCATCTGTTCCATTTCATTAACTTCAGCAGGGTGATTCAGTGGAACTTCAAGATCATTAAGTTCCAAATAAGTGCTGTCATCTTGTGGCAGAGTGTAGTTCAGAGGATAGCCATCTTTCTGCAAGCCAGCAAAATCAAGTCTGCCTTCATTCATCAAGTCCCAATTATCCAAGTCCCAAAGACCATTGTATATTTCATTTCCATCCAGACAAGGTAAAGATTTACTCTTCCCCTTCTGATTAAGATCATCTTGCTTCTGTGTTAAATTCAATTTATTTCAGTAAACGGTTAAATTGAAGTATCACAAATAATATTCAAATGAATGGCGATTCTACGAGTTAAAAACTGAAAGATGTCACTAATATTTTTCTAATCAGAGGTTGCTACTCTAGACCATAATTAACAAGCTGTAAGAAGCAGAATAAATAATGGTATAAAACATACTGGAATCACAGAAGTATTTGTTTCAGAAAATGAAAAGAGACCACCTCTAAAACATAAAGTGCATGGTTGGGATAGCTTAAAAGCTTGAGGTCAAAGTCAATAATTAATTTAAACCACAGATTTCATGAACTCTTATCAAAATCTGCTAAAATTTTTATCAAAAGCTTATAAAAACACACAACAAATACTCAATGACAAGACTTATTTTACAAATAATCTTTGCAAATGTTGAGATTTCAAGGAATTATTAGCGTTTAACCTAATCTCGAGGACAAGTCTGACTTTAAAATTGATCCATGTATACATGGTCTGGGTTCAATTTTTACATCCATCTCAGAATCAATCGAGACACATCCTAACCACATGAAAAGGTGGGAAACATTTGAAATGTGCGTGCAAG
Source organism: Fraxinus platypoda (assembly GCA_903798405.1). Classification (NCBI taxonomy): domain Eukaryota; kingdom Viridiplantae; phylum Streptophyta; class Magnoliopsida; order Lamiales; family Oleaceae; genus Fraxinus; species Fraxinus platypoda. Next base: position 13,364 of record CAIGRT010028160.1, on the reverse strand, counting down.
CTCAACAGATTCAAGGACAATTGAGGGACAACTCAGGATATATTTAAAAAGAAATAACAAAAACAAAAGGTATATCTTAGCAGGATAGATATCTTATAAATCTAATCTGAAGACTTTCTAGAAAACAAGGAGCTGCCCTAAAAGGAAACAGTAAGAATAATAAAGTAAGTTAATGGAAAGAAGGAATGCATAATGAATTTACATGGTTAATCTATGATCCAAAAGCAGCAATATTAAACCCCTGTTTGGTATAGATTAAAATCAGATTTTTAATAGATTTTGATAAAAGTTGATGAAATGAGTGGTTGAAAAGCTGTGGGCCCAATGAAATATATGGTTAAAATTAATTGTTGACTTTGACTTGAGATTAAAATCAGATTTTAATCTGAACCAAACAGGGGCTTAAGTTCTAAATCGAAAAAATATACAAGGTATATCTTAGCAGGATGGATGGGGCTAGTATGATGGAAAAGAAGCCTACTTTGAGAGTACAATGACACCACCCTACACAGGAGGTCTTGTACTTGTAAATCTTATTATCATGTGTACGGCTAGGATCTTAAAGACCTGACAGACTCGTGTTGAATTTCTGATTTCTTTCAAGTTAAGCATTCTTAGTCCCCATCTTGTACAGATTTGATATAAGCAGTTTCAAGAGATAAGGCGGCTTGATGAAAATTTTATTTAACTAGCAAAAGAAATCTGACTCCTCAAAACTTCAAAAGAACACATACCCCATGATTTCCATTATCATTGAGTAACACGCTGTCATCTGTAAACTGGGCTAACAAGTGAGCTATTTCATCATCCGACAAATCCACTGGCACCTCACTAACTGAAGGACCGGAGAAATGTGATGGGCCAATTTCAATAGATTGTCCAGACTTACTTCCAGGATTGACCATGCTTGTTATAACGGAGCAGTTTTGATTTTCAGGCAATGTTGATGCTGCGAGGGACGGACCATCAGATTGCAAAGAAGTGACATGGTTTTGTATATCATCATCCCAATCTGCCTCATTAAAGGGTGCCCCATACTGTGCACCATTTTTTGGGCCCGGACCATTTTTCTGGAAGACTTTACAAAGCACGTAGATATCCTGTGAAATATGGGAAATGTTAACCACTTCTTCAATGAGAAATAAGATAAATTTTCCGACCCTTCTTTCTTATATGAAAGAACAGACAAGAAATATGCAGCAAAAGCAAAACTGAAAATCTAATGATGCTAAGGGACAAGCCAAGTTCTTGATACATTCATCAGAACTCTTCAAACCTCAACTTGACATTAATGCAAAAACAGAGGGTCTAGCTAAAGAGCAAGGATAACTCAAAACCTTCACCCTTTATTAGCTACAAATTCTACTCAATGAGAATAAAAGGAATTCAATCTATGGATAACCTACACTTGCTTACCCTACTCTTTCCAGCAGAAAAAAGAAAGTTCAACCCGAAGTTTAGACACTATCCATTGTCTATAGGGGCATTTCAAAATTTCAAATATTTAAGGAAAGATGCCCATTAAACAAATTCATCATACAATCTATAATGATATAAGGTTATGAGACATAAATGAGAAAGGAGTACCAAGAGGCATTGTAACATTTCATATCCATGCACAAATTATCAGTGTCAAAGTGTGAATTTCTAAATACGATGAGCTGACAGGAAATGGTCTTCAGATACAATTACGATGGTCAGAATTTGTAATCTTTTCGAAAAGTGTGACAAAGCAAATTGTGACTTGTGAGAGAAGCTCATCAAAGGCCATTAGATAAATGTTGAGAGCCAGAAACATCCTGAATTCATGTACATAATGGGATATGAAGAAAGTAATAATATTATTAAATCAAACAATGAAAAGTTATAGAGCAATCAACTAGGAGTGGTAATTTCATAAAGGAAAAAAATTAGTCTGGTACCAAAATCTCCAGAGTTGACAGTGACTAACCAACGGTGTTATTTAATGCAATTCATAATGACCAATAAATAAGGATGTTTGAGCCACATTATTTCGGAAGAATGTATTTTGGAATAGTAGATTGATGGAGAATGTGTGGTTGAAAAAGAATGAAAAGTTATTGGTGTAATGAAATATATTATTTTATTGAAAAATGTATGATTAAAAATGAGAATGAAAATTTTAATATGGCTCATTATTTTGAAATAGTAGATTGATGAAGAATGTGTTGTTGAAAAAAAAAAGTTATTGATCTCATGAAAAATATTATTTTATTAAAGAATGTGTGGTTGAAAATGAATAGAAGAATAAGAATGAAAATTTTAATGTGGCTCAAACAGGGGCTAAATGGTATTATTGCTTAACTTGAAATTAGATTAATGATACGTAAATCATTTTATTGCATCCAAACTCAAACGTCAGATGCCAAATACAGTCAATCTTTGTTTTAAACGTCTTAAGTTGAAATGATGCCACAGTTTCAAAAATAAATATGACTCCAAATGGAGTGTAATTGAGATAAATTAGAAAACTGTAGTTTAACAAAAGTAAAGATGAAAAAAAACAAAAAGGACGTAATGCAGTGTATCAAATTTGAACTTGAACATAGACAAGGATAAAGCCAAAATGCAAATAAAAGATTGATCTGACTTCATCTTTTACCAAAATGCCACTAGCCTGCATCTCAATTTACTCGTCAAAGATAAAAAGCTAATGACAAAAAAAATACTTTGAATGAAACTCATTTACTGGGTAAATCATTAGATTTGCAATCACTCTGAAATTTGATTTTAAAAATAAACCTGAAGTCCAGCGGCAGCCAACTGCTCATCTAGGATCCTATACTCGTGAATAACCCAATTGGTTCTCTGTCCTTGGGGTGCATGACCTAGATGGAAAACCAAGGTTCTCACCATTCCCACAACATTCTCATTATAATGAACAGGTCTATCATTTCCAGTGGTTTTCCAGTAACCATTCTCAGTACCGCGCTTCATTCGAACCCCACAAGCATACTTCTTCTCTCTAGGGCAGAAGAAGAACCACTCTAGATCCTTACTTTTCAAGCATGATTTATCTGCAGCAATACAGAGAAATAAATGAACTTTGAATTGCATTGATAACTCAAAACGAAAACATATAAAGACACAATATCATAGGATTCCACCAAAAAAACATTCAAATGAAAATACACAAAATTGTTTTAAAACAGTCAGAAAAATTGCAATATTTAATGGGTTTCAGATTGCTAGCAAAAGAATACATCTTAAAATTGACTATGAAAGATCATCATAAAGGGACCGCAAGTACCAGGTATGTTATAGAACCAATAACTGTTATAAAGAGAAAAAGTACCTGGAAGATCCCATGGAGAGAATTTATAAATGTTGACCTCAGCAATAGGTTCAAAGTGAAGCCTCTTTCCCATAACCTTCCTCTTGAGATAATACATAACCAGCTCGACATCAGTTGGATGGAATCGAAAGCCTGGAGGAAGGGCCGTCCTTGCCATCAAGGAATGACAATAGAACGCCCCACAGTACACCAACCACAGAACACCTCCACCGACAGTACTCCAATACACCTCACTCAACCTAAACCCTTCTAAAGAAAATAAAGCAGATTGCACCGGAAAAGAAACACCAAGACACAATTATATACACCACAACCCCCAACAATCACCCCTCCCCACAAAACTAATATTAACTACTGTCAAGTCCAATGCCTAAACAAGACCTTCCGAGAGCACCAAAGCCTCCGTCGGTTCATGAAACAGAAAGCAATCCAAAGAAACCACTGGTGCTTCTCGCTAGAATCAAAAGACATCTGTTGACCAGCCCTGGCATTTTAACTACACCATAAGCCTCGTATAACATAACATCCATAAAGCAAATACTATGAACATAGTTCAATAAAAGAACTTACTGCTAAAAGAATACAAACGGAAAGTTTTTAAGAAGAACCCATATTCCATTACACCAATCCGTATTAAATATATGGATTAAAATTTATAAAAACCACATCAACCCACTACCTCAATGTATTTCAGATTTTATTCAGTACTAAAACCACAAAACTACAGAAAAATTGACGAAAACATAGAACAGCCCCCAAAACGTCAAAGCGAATCCAAGATTCAAGAAACCCTAGAAACCCAATAATTTTTTTTTCTAAAACTGATCAAAACAACCAAGTAAAGTACAACAACAAAAAAGGACTTGTATCAAGAATCAGAAACACACCTTAAAAGGATAAGAATCAAAGACTAGAGAGAAAAAGCGCAACGTCAGAGAGAGAAAACTCTTAGAAGGAAATATAACCAAAGCGAAAGGGGAATCAAATTATGAGGTGTGAGGGTTATATGGAGGGGAAAATGGGGTTTTAGTGAGAGATTGAAGAGCGAGAAGTGTGTTTCATAGGAAAGCTTCTGTAATAAGCCAGGCCTCTGATTGGTTGATTAAATTAAAGGTTTAGAGCATGTTTGGTGCACATTAAAATGAAAGAATGCATTTTTTTGGAGTGATGTGATGGAGAATATGTGGTTGAAAATGAAGGAAAAATTATTGATGTGATGGAAAATATTATTTTATTGAAGAATGTGTGGTTGAAAATGAGTAGAAGAATGAGAATGAAAAAAATAATGTGGACCAAACAGGGGCTTATTTGAGGACAGCGCTATTCCTTTTTACTTGGCAAAATTTGTTGCAATGATAAATTGGGATTACGTGACTTATTGGACAACTATTGATTAGGGATTGCCAGTTGGGAATTTAGAACGATTATGATCCTCATTATTATTACTGTAGTAAGCACGTGTGTTACACATTTTATATATAGCCCCTGTTTGGTCCACATGTCCACATTGTTTTTTTCATTCTCATTCTTCTACTCATTTTCAACCACACATTCTTCAATAAAATAATATTTTCCATCACATCAATAACTTTTCCTTCTTTTTCAACCACATATTCCCCATCACATCACTTCAAAAAAATACATTCTTTCATTTTAATGTGCACCAAACATGCTCATAGAAATGAATGATATATGAACTTATTTTTTAAGTATTAATATCATTTTTTTTAAAGTAATATGTATGTAATGTGAAAATATTGAATAAACTTAAATGTAATGCTATGTTTACAATAATACTTTTTTGTATACAATATTTTCTTTGTCAACATTCCACATCTTTTCTTCTTTTTATTTTTTGCTTTTACTAAAACTTTTATTATTTGCATTGAAACTCCGCGATGAAGTGCGATCTATAATTTTCCATGAAAGAATATATGTTTAGAAAAATATATTCCAACAATAAACAATGTTTATCCTTGAACCTTATTAATAGTAATTGTAAAGTATAGACGTATTGGAAATTGTTTCCTCTTGAATTTGAATAGATTTCCTTCATCATTTGTTGGAGTTAATGAAATGCTTAGAAGGAAAACTTGTTTTCCAAAATGTTGTCCAACGATTATTTCTGCATGGATAATATGTTTTTTGAAATAACGACAAATCATTTTTGCTCCATTGCAAAGACCATTGGATGAGTCCATTTGACAACAATGTATTTGCCCGTTGAATCAATTCTGCTGTAACACTTTGCTTTGATATGTTACACATTGTTGATTCATTAGTTTGGAGCGAAATATTGAATCTTGAATGGACGGTTCTGCCTCCTGACATTATTGATGCTGCTACACCTGAAGTTGCTGTTGCAAGTGCTATCATCTTTTGAAATCAAACCTCACTAGTAAATTAAGCAAGATATAAAAAAGTTTTTCCTGTACCACCAGGTCCATCGACAAAAAATACACAACCACTTTCATTGTTCATTCTTTCAAGTATAACATCAAAAACATATGTTTTGATCTGGATATAGATATGATGTTGCTTGAATATCAACATTTGGAACTTTGACAGAGCGCTCATCTAAAATTTCATTTGCATTGGGTTCATTGTTACCATAAAAGGCATCAATTAGTTGAGGCAAGCCATATGCAATAATAGTCTTTCCTATAGATTGGAGGAAAAACTATTTATCTCGTAAAATGCACTGCATGTAATATTCTAATGATTCGTCAACATTTATTTTGTAATCTTCGTCAAGTCTTCGAATTATATGTCCTACAATTTTCTTACAGTAAGTTCACAGTGGACCAATGACGTGGCGAAAAGTCTTCGAAATTCGAAAGACATTTGAAATGCGACTGTTTCGTCCAAGCATTCAACAATGCTATGATCAAATTCTAAAAGACTTTTTTTGTGCTGCCTCCTTACATGATGAATACGTCCTCTCACATGGTTCAATAGTAAAAGTAAGTAATATATTTTTCCTTTACTAGGATTTGCCGCTGCAATGAGAGAGATAACATGTCCATTTTTTTTCGTTATGTCCACTTTCGATGTCTTTTGTCCCACACATAATATTCTGGAAATTCTCTATACAAAATATTTCTTGTCCCCGCATATTTTTACACCTTTCAAAATACTTCGTCAACATTATTCTTGTACATGATCCGAATGAATAACCTAAGCTAAGTTTTGTTGATCCAAATATGAAATATATTGTTGGTTAGGAAGTTAAAGTTGTAGGCTTATTACTGGTAGAGACATTTCGTTCAACCGAAATTCATATATTCTCCATAAAGCTTCTTGTGCAAAAACCTATCTTTCATCTTGAAACTCTTATATTTTATTTATGATGTTAACGTCATTATCTCATGAAATATGAACATGTGCTCTATCGTGATCTTTGTAGATATATTTATATAAGTACTCAATAGCCTCCAGTCCAGAGCATATTTCAATGTTAATATGACAGTTATACCATAATAGTAGATATGGATTGTAAGGAACCAACCACTAGTTATCAAAAATAAGAGTGTGTTTGGTAGGGATTTTTGGAGGAAGAATTATTTTTGAATAGTGATATGATGGGAAATGCGTGGTTGAAAAAGAAGAAAAAAGTATTGATGTGATGGAAAATATTATTTTATTGAAGAATGTGTGGTTGAAAATGAGAATTAATTTACTGTAGAAAATGAAAATCTTTACCAAACAGGCTCTAAAATTTCTTACTTGCACCTATAATTTTAAATGTTAATGAGAAAGAAAATTTAATATGATTGCAATTATAAGGTTAGATATATGAACATAAAACAAATACTATTAAGAGTGTGTTTGGTAGGGATTTTTGGGGGAAGAATTGATTTTTGAATAGTGATATGATGGGAAATGTGGGGTTGAAAAAAAAGAAAAAAGTATTGATGTGATGGAAAATATCATTTTATTGATGTACCAAACAGGCTCTAAATTTTATCTTATCGTTGTCGTTCTTTCTTTTGTATATTGGATATGAATCTTTTCCTTGAATGGTCTTTGAGCTAAAAGGCCTTGCATAATGGGATAGACAAACTCCATTTACCATGCAAGGGCTTTTACAGTTACCTTTTTCGCATGGTCCATGCAACATATGTTTCACAAATGCTTCATGAAGAGCAGGATCAGGATCAATATGTCTATCGGGAATTTTTGCACGAAAATACTTGTCATAGTGGTAAGCACTTATGATCCAGCCCTGACAGGTCTTGGAAAGATAACACAAGTTAAAATGATATATACTGATCCTGATGTTGAGTTTGAATTCTACGATCACATATGGGTATTTGTTTCTCAAAAATATTGTAGAAAGGAAGTGCTTCACGATATTCTAAAACAATTTACTAAGCCTAGCAAAGTTGACATGAATGAAGTCGAATTAGCTGATAAACTTCATAAACTTTTGGAAAAAGGAAAATATTTAATTGTCATGGATGACGTGTGGACTAAGGTTTGGGATGATTTAAAATCTGTGTTTCCTGAAAACAAGAAGAAGAGTAGAATTTTACTTACTACTCGTATTGAGAAAGTGGCTAAGTATGTCGACCCTAACATTGATCCGGTGGCGGATCCAGCACCCCGCGAGGAGCACGGCTGCGCGTGATGGATTCGCCTAAATTTACAATAGTCGCTGTCGGTGGTTACTGTGAAGAAATTTGAAGGGCAGACACAGGGACTTCAATTTGAATGGACGTAGTTGACTTTGCTATTGGTCGTCGATGGTCGACGGCCCCCCAGTTGTCTTTTACTTCTAGATCCGTCGCTGGCTATGAAGATGAGGCCGAAAAAGTAACCAAACTTCTCACTGAAGGACCTGAGGAACTACAAGTTATGTCAATAGTTGGCATGCAGGTCTTGGAAAAACAACACTGGTTAAAATGATATATATCGATCCTGATGTTGAGTTTGAATTCTACAATCGCGTATGGGTATTTGTTTCTCAAAAATATTGTAGAAAATAAGTGCTTCAATATATTCTAAGACAATTTACTAAGCCTAGCAAAGCTGACATGAATGAAGCAGAATTAGCCGATGAACTTCGTAAATTTTTGAAGAAAGGAAAATATTTAATTGTCATGGATGACTGTGGACTAAGAAGGCTTTTGATGATTTAAAAAATACGTTTCCAGAAAACAAGAAGAATAGTAGAATATTACTTACCACTCGTATTGAGAAAGTGGCTAAGTATGCCACCTCAACATTGATCCAGTGGCGGATCCAGCACCCGGCAAGGGAGAGCGGCCGCGCGTGCTGGATCCTCTAAAATTTACAATCGTCTCCGTCGGTGGTTGCTATGAAGAAATTTAAAAGGTAGACACGGGGACTTCAATTTGAATGGACATAGTTGACTTTGCTATTGGTCGTCGACGGTCGCCCTAGCTGACTTCTAATTCAGGATCCACCGCTGACTTCGAAGATGAGGCCGAAAAAGTAACCAAACTTCTCACTGAAGGACTTGAGGAACTACAAGTTATATCAATAGTTGGCATGGCAGGTCTTGGAAAGACAACACATGTTAAAATGATATATACCGATCCTGATGTTGAGTTTGAATTCTACAATTACGTATGGGTAATTGTTTCTCAAAAATATTGTAGAATTTTACTTACTATTCGTATTGAGAAAGTGACTACGTATGCCAACCCCAACATTGATCAAGTGGCGGGACCAACACCCGACGAAGGGGCGCGGCCGCGCATGTTGGATCCTCCACAATTTAAAATCGCCGCCGTCCGTTGTTGCTGTGAAGAAATTTGAAGGGCAGACACATGGACTTCAATTTGAATGGATGTAGTTGACTTTGCTGTTGGTCGTCGACAGTATCCATAGTTGACTTCTAATTCTGGATCTGCCACTGGATTTGAAGATGAGGCCGAAAATGTAACCAAACTTTTCACTAAAGGACCTAAGGAACTACAAGTTATATCAATAGTTGACACGACAGGTATTGGGAAGACAATACTGGTTAAAATGATATATAACGATCCTGATGTTGAGTTTTAATTCTACAGTTGTGTATTCTACAATCGCGTATGTGAATTTGTTTCTCAAAAATATAGTAGAAAGGAAGTGCTTCGCGATATTCTAAGACAATTTACTAAGCCTAGCAATGATGACATGAATGAAGTTGAATTAGCCGATGAACTTCGTAAATTTTTGGAGAAACGAAAATATTTAATTGTCATGGATGGCTGTGGACTAACAAGGCTTGGGATGATTTGAAAACTGCATTTAAAAAAAAAAGAGTAGAATTTTACTTACTACTCTTATTAAGGAAGTGGCAAAGTATAACGACCCCAACATTGATCCGGTGGCGGATCCAGCACCCCGCGAAGAGCACGGCAGCGCGAGACGGATTCGCCTAAATTTACAATAGCCGTCGTCGGTAGTTGCTATGAAGAAATTTGAAGAGCAGACACAGGGACTTCAATTTGAATGGACGTAGTTGACTTTGCTATAGGTCGTCGACGGCCGCCCTAGATGACTTCTGCTTTTTGATCCGTCGCTGGCTTTGAAGATGAGGCCGAAAAAGTAACCAAACTTCTCACTGAAGGACTTGAAGAACTACAAGTTATGTCAATAGTTGGCATGCAGGTCTTGGAAAGATAACACTGGTTAAAATGACATATACCGATCTTGATGTTGAGTTTGAATTCTACAATCGCGTATGGGTATTTGTTTTTCAAAAATATTGTAGAAATGAAGTGCTTCACGATATTCTAAGATAATTTACTAAGCCTAGCAAAGCTGACATGAATGAAGTCGAATTAGCCGATGAACTTCATAAATTTTTGGAGAAAGGAAAATATTTAATTGTCATCGATGACGTGTGGACTAACAAGGTTTGGGATGATTTAAAAACGGCGTTTCCTAAAAACAAGGAAAAGAGTATAATTTTACTTACTACTCGTATTAAGAAAGTGACTAAGTATGCCAACCCCAACATTGATCAAGTGGCGGGACCAGCACCCGACGAAGGGGCACGGCCGCACATGTTGGATCCTCCACAATTTACAATTGTCTCCATCGGTGGTTGCTGTGAAGAAAGTTGAAGCGCAGACACAGGGACTTCAATTTGAATGGACATAGTTGACTTTGCTATTGGTCGTCGACGGTCGACGGCCGCCCTAGTTGACTTCTACTTCTGGATCCGTCGCTGGCTTTGAAGATGAGGCCGAAAAATTAAACAAACTTCCCACTGAAGGACCTGAGGAACTACAAGTTATGTCAATAGTTGGCATGCAGGTCTTGGAAAGATAACACTACTTAAAATGATATATAACGATGCTGATGTTGAATTTGAGTTCCACAATTGTGTATTCTACAATCGCGTATGGGTATTTGTTTCTCAAAAATATAGTAGAAAGGAAGTGCTTCGTGATATTCTAAGACAATTTACTAAGCTTAGAAATGCTGACATGAATGAAGTTGAATTAGCCGATGAACTTCGTAAATTTTTGGAGAAAGGAAAATATTTAATTGTCATGGATGGCTGTGGACTAACAAGGCTTGCGATGATTTAAAAATCACATTTCCAAAAAAAAAAAGAGTAGAATTTTACTTACTACTCATATTGAGAAAGTTACTAAGTATGTCAATCCCAACATTAATCTGGTGGCGGATCCAGCACCCGGCGAGGGGCGCGGCCGCGCGTGATGGCTTCTCCTAAATTTACAATTGCCGCCGTCGGTGGTTGATGTGAAGAAATTTGAAGAGCAGACATAGGGACTTCAATTTGAATTGACGTAGTTGATTTTGCTATAGGTCTTCGACGGTCGATGGCCGCCCTAGTTGACTTCTACTTCTAGATCCGTCGTTGGCTTTGAAGATGAGGCCGAAAAAGTAATCAAACTTCTCACTGAAGGACCTGATTAACTACAAGTTATAACAATAGTTGGCATGACAGGTCTTGGAAAGACAACACTGGTTAAAATGATATATACCGATCCTGATGTTGAGTTTGAATTCTACAATCGCGTATGGGTATTTGTTTCTCAAAAATATAGTAGAAATGAAGTGCTTCACGATATTGTAAGACATTTTACTAAGCCAAGCTGACATAAATGAAGTTGAATTAGTCGATGAACTTCGTAAATTTTTGGAAAAAGGAAAATATTTAACTGTCATGGATGACGTGTGAACTAACAAGGCTTGTGATGATTTAAAAACTACGTTTCCAGAAAACAAGAAGAAGAGTAGAATTTTACTTACTACTCGTATTGAGAAAGTAGCTAAGTATGCCAACCACAACATTGATCCAGTGGTGGATCCAGCCCCCGGCGAGGGGGCGCGACCGCGCGTGCTAGATCCGCCAAAATTTACAATCATCGCTTTCGTTGGTTGCTGTGAAGAAATTTGAATGGCAGACACATGGATTCCAATTTGAATGGACGTAGTTGACTTTGCTACTGGTCGTCGACGGTCGCCCTAGCTGACTTCTAATTCTAGATCCGTCGCTGGCTTTGAAGATGAGGCCGAAAAAGTAACCAAACTTCTCACCGAAAGACCCGAGGAATTACAAGTTATATCAATAGTTGGCATGACAGGTCTTGGAAAGACAACACTAGTTAAAATGATATATAACGATCCTGATGTTGAGTTTGAATTCTACAATTGCGTATTCTACAATCTTGTATGAGTATTTGTTTCTCAAAAATATAGTAGAAACAAAGTGCTTCGCGATATTCTAAGACAATTTTCTAAGCCTAGCAATGCTGACATGAATGAAGTCGAATTAGTCGATGAACTTCGAGAATTTTTGGAGAAAGGAAAATAGTTAATTGTCATGGATGGCTGTGGACTAACAAGGCTTGGGATGATTTAAAAACTGCGTTTCCAAAAACCAAGAGGAAGAGTAGAATTTTACTTACTACTTGTATTGAGAAAGTAGCTAAGTATCCAACCCCAACATTGATTCGTTGGTGGATCCAGCGCCCAGGAAGGGTGCGGCCGCACATGCATCTTTTATTTAAATAAAAATGAATTAACTGCAATTATAGTCTCAAAGTTTTTTAAAAAATACAAACGAGTCTCAGATAAATTAGTAAAAGAATAATTAGCACATAATGTCCTTACATATCCCTATTATTGTAAAAAATATTCATACATTTCATTTATTGACATTTTCACCCTTAATTACATCTTTGATTGTACAAATCATTATTTCTATCCATTTTCATCGAATTCTCAATAAAAAAGTTGTGAAATTATGAATATACTCTCTTATTTAAATTTTAAAAAATAAAAAATAAAGAACTAATTGCAACTATAATCCTACATTTTTTTTTTTAAAAGTGCAAACAAATTTCAAATAAATTATTTACAATCGCCGTCGTCAGTGTTTGCTGTGAAGAAATTTGAAGGGCGGACACGGGGACTTCAATTTGAATGGACGTAGTTGACTTTGCTATTGGTCGTCGACGGTATCCCTAGCTGACTTCTTCTTCTCGATCCGCCACTTGCTTTGAAGATGAGGCCGAAAGAGTAACCAAACTTTTCACTGAAGGACCTGAGGAACTACAAGTTATATCAATAGTTGGCATATTTGATGAGTGCCCCACACTCATGATACTTATGCCACTTAATGCATTATTTTATTATCCTTGTGAAAGTTTTAGAGTGTTTTTATGTGTATTTTGATGTTGTGATATAGGTTGGTGAGATTGAAGAAAATAAGCAAAAGTTGACAAATTTGGAGAAATGACTTAATTGTAAGAGATCCAAAGTTCGGGGACTAAAGTGAAAATACTTAAAAGTTATGTCGAACCTCACGATGAATATTTGAGAGTGCTCGGAGTCAATTGGATAAAGGAAGATGTCAAATGGATCAAATTTAGTCAAAAGATGATCACAAATCAATTTTCAACCGAAAAGTTATGTTCCGGAATTTTAGTCTCATATTGAGACTCACTTTTGATAGAGTAAACGATCGAATTGGATGATGATGTCTGAAGTAAAGTTGTAGCCCTTTGAGTTAGGTTTCCAAAACATCTTGAATCGCCTCAATCGGACATTGGAATAA
>CAIGRT010028131.1:0-12087 GCA_903798405.1 Fraxinus platypoda | reverse complement strand
TATCCATTAGTTTACATATTTGTGACTTTATGATTAACTCTTCCGGTTGCTACTGATACAGTTGAAAGTGTATTTTCTGCTATGAATACTGTGAAGAATCGACTGCGTAATCAGAATGGAGACTAATGGATGAATGATAGTTTAGTTGTGTATATTGAAAAAGATGTATTTAATGAAATTAATAGCGAGACTATTATACAGATTTTCGAAGTATGAAAAGCCGCAAGGAACAATTGTAAAAAAAAAGTACTACGTTTTAAATATTATCTTTATTGTCTAATTCGAAATTATTTTTTTACACAATTCCATCTCGCCCCTCTGAACTATATTCCTGGGTTCGCCCATGTTGGGAACCTAACAAACCTGCATACTCTTGATCTTAGTGGCAACAATGGCCTGAGAATCGAGAACATTGAATGGCTTTTTTGTCTGTCTTTATTGTCATATCTCATCTTGAGTACTGTTAACTTGAAAGAGACCAACTAGATGCAAGAAATAGCAAAACTCGCCTTCTTGAAGGAATTGCACTAGTCGGCATGTCTTCTTCCCAATACTCCGCCAGACTATAATGTCTTTGCTAATTCTTCTTTATCCTCATTCTATCTTATAATCGTCTCTTCCTCTTCGACATTCAACTGGTTCTTTAACGTTAGTACAACAAGTCTTGTGTATACCTCTCCAACAATCAAGTACGGGAACAATATATCAGGAAAAATTCCATTGTGTTTCAACAATTTTACTTCTTTGGTTCAGAAAGTTTGTTCGATAGTAATAGTTTTTATCAAGGATGGAAAGACAAGAATCACATTACAAAAAATTGGGACTTCTCAAAAGCATTGATCTTTCCAACAACACGTTTTCTAGTATTATTCCTCGGGAATTACGTGACTGAGAGGTTTAACGTCCCTAAACTTGTCATATGGAGATGTTAGAATCCTTCAATTTGTCTAGAAACCAACTAAATTGTCTCTATTTTCTATACTTATCAAGCAACAATTTGACAGGAAAAGATTCCAGAAGGCACTCAACTATAGAGCTTCAACTCCTCAGCCTATGACCAACTATGCGGGCTTCCTCTAGCCGAATGTCCTAGAGGTTCTCCTGGATCTTTTGTGTTTGATTGTCGCAAGGAGTGTTGAAAAAGATAATGTTCGAGAGATTTATATCTGTAATTGCTTGACAACAACAATGGATGTGACAAGCAAATATTTTTAAACCATTTATAAACACTTTCGAAACTTGCTTTTAAAGAGTGCTTTTCGCAATGAAATGGAAAAGAATCAAACGAGAAACCATAGGAGGTAAAATATTCACAAATGCTCTTTTACATTATTGTGCCTCTAGCCACCAAAACCAATTGATATATTCAACTTCTTCAAACAGAATTACCTTTTCATTTACTAACAGAATCGTTGCATGAGAAACATTGTATATGAATCCGATACAAAACCAAAACCTCCTCTCTCATCCCATGCCCGAAAAAGATCATTCCACAATCCCTCAAAAGAGAATACTTAAAAACCTATACAAAATCTTGGAAATGTATAAACTCACTACTTAACCATTACTTTACAGCATGCACAAAGTGATCATCAACGTATTGGACCAAGTCAGAATTGGCGACGTATGTTGAGGCTATGTTTAGAAAGACTCATTTTTTATGAAAATCTCAAAAGGGGTTAACAGCGTACGACTGGGAAAGCCATGAGTGCTCGAGGGCTTGCCTTGCAGTTGGGCGCCTTTTTGGATTAGTCTCTAGCAAGTATCGTACAAACTCAACGAACCCAGGATCAGAAACCTGCAGTTGATGATCCAATGATGTCTCTTCAGGGATTATATACTCTAGCTGATCTGTTTCCTGTTGCATAATTGCATATATAAATGAAAAAGTCAAATGGAAAATTGTATTCACAAGAAAACTACTATTAGAATGTACAAACATTTACAAGGCGAAGGCCGACTATTACTTGGTGATAAATTTCAATGATTTAGTAACAAAAGTAGATACATTCGTTTTAGATTAAGGAATTCATTGACCATTGACTAGCTAGAAAAGGGGTTGGCAGAACATGTACAAGGAACCGAAGTTATAAAATGTTGAAAACTATATCGTTAACAGAAAACACAAATATAGATAACTTATAACTTTCAAACAGAAAAAATCTCGGAAAATTTTGAAATTGGTAGTCAAAGACTCAAAAAACTACTACAGGAAAAAAGAACTTTCTAAACGTCAACCTGAAGGAGAACAAAAATGGAAATAAGTTAAAATTTCAAACCTCATTAATATGATAAAGATCATATTCTTTTGTAAAATACTTGTGCGTCTCCTGCCCTCTTTGCAAAATGTCCATGTCAATGGGACCAAGTGTTCCTATTATGCGAGCAAGCAGCATTGGAATTGCTTCATTTGGAAAAAGAACCTGGTAGATCACAGATGATTTGAGGATACAAGTAATATTCACTAACTACTGTGCATGGGACGTGCATGTAGGCTAGAAAGTAGATTAAAGCAATTATAGAAAATACCTCCCCTGAGCATAGCTCCGCTAAAATGCAGCCAAGCGACCAGAGATCAATTTTCTGGTCATATGAGAGGCCTAAAATAACTTCAGGAGCCCTATAGGAACGAGATTGTACATAAAGGGAGAGGTTATCTTTCTGAAAGCAACTGCTTCCAAGGTCAATAACCTTTATCTCACATCTTCGATAACTTCTGATAAGAATATTTTCCGGTTTTAGATCACAGTGTATGATTCCCAAATCATGCAGATAAGCTAGAGCCTCCAAACACTGCTGAGTTATGACCTGTAAAGGAACAGACAACCTTAGCATTTCACTTGGTACCTGCTAATTCATATCTAAACTGTTTCTTGCCAACAAAACTGTACTAATATCCTAAATATAAATGTTCATGGAAAGAAATCAGATCCAAGAGAGGTTCCGTCAGAGAAGACCTGCAGCCTTAGCAATGTAAAATATGGCTCTCCACCAGATTCTCGATTAAATTTTTGGAATTCATACAAGTTTGCTCGCAGAAGTTCAGTAACAATGAACAAATGTTCCTGTAAGAGAATTAAAAACAGAAAGTATATCACAATTAGTAATTAACTCTTGTGTAAGCTATTGCTTAACACTACAATATTTCACTAATTAAAGAGCTTTGACAACTTTGTAATCATTAAGAAGTTTGGAGAAAAAATACTCCTCTTTTATAAGCAGATAATTCATTGCATGGCAACCAACGGTGTGCATCCCAAATACAAATGGTTAACTATCCTTCTATAAGCTTTTTAATGTAATTCAAAGAAGAAAAATAAGTATCCATAAATTCTGTCTTCAACTCTTGAGCTGAATTGTGAATGCCTTCAAAACGATGCCACATGGATCGAGGAAGAAAATTATAGTTCCTATTTAGAAAAAGAAAGATGAAATTCAAGATTGTTCAAATTACAAAGGTATAGGCTTATGAACCACGCTTCGAAATTATGGAAGATTGTGATTGAGTATAGATTAAGATGTACTTCAAGTTTCTGGGTATTAGTTTATTAAGAGACAAAGCATCATAAGATGAATGTAGCCAAAAGAGGAGGTGGCACCGTTGACAATAATTAAGAGAATGATGACTTGGATGGGTAGAACATGTTATGTAGACCTAAAGAGACTCATATTTATAAGACTGACAGGATTTTGATGATCAGGTTAGAAGATGGAGGAGTAGACCAGAACTAACATGGGTGGTTGTGGTTGCTAAATATCTACTTGCTTTTGATGTTCCAGTAGATATAGCAATGAACTTAGCACAGTGGCCAGCATGTAGCAACCCCAATTATTGGGAAGAAATTTTAGTTAATAAAGTTAATACTCATAATAATCATAGTTTTATCTTATGAATTGGTCATCAGGAGTGTCAGAATACTATCAAATTGTAAAAGGAGTTACAGTATGAAAGTTGTAAGTTATTTTCCTTATTTCTCCTTTGTTGCTGAAATAAGATGCTGTTTCAAGCACCACTTTGCTGTCATCAACTACTAATGAACTTTTAACTTCTGTTCTCGAGGGTATTTCATCTTTGAGTCCTTCAATTTCTGCTAAATACAATCACTCAAAACTAATAGAAAATAAATAGAGATCCCCTTGTCCCTTTTTATGTCATGTGCAGTTTCACATATCACGAATAAAAAGGTCACATATGTTTCTTTTTCATTTTCCAATATTATGGTTTTTTCCAAACAAAATAATTTTTTTAACATTTGAAGGATTTTTTGTCCTTTCATCATAAGTGTTAAAAATCAGCACGTCTTTGCCATAATTTCCCAAATATTTCCTAAAGCATAGCAACATATGTTAGCCAACGGTTTCTTAATTTTGAAGTGTTCCAGCCTCAACTTTGACAGCTTCCTTCCTATTGAAGAACTCTAAGCCGCAAGATTTTCTTCTCCTCAAAGAGCTGCACAAGAATTCTATTGGCTGCCTAGCATGACTTATCCTTCATTTCTTATTGGCTGGCTGTATAATTCATTGTTTTGAAGATGAGTTGTTAATTTGTTCAGTTTTTATTAGTCTATGATGTTGCTGCTTGTCTCCAATCCTGATGCCTATAGAGTTCTATAAATAGAGGAGCTGCCTCATTTTGTTTCCTATATTCTGATCAGTTTTGAGTGTGTGTTCTCATCAATTTTGAGACTGTGTTCTGATCAAGTTTGAGAGTGATTAGTTACTAAACTTCATGTACTGGTTTTGATTTAATATAAGAAAGTGCGCCTTTATCCCATTTTAAGTGCTAACATTTGGTATCAGAGCTTGACGATCGGGAACTGTGTCAAGGTGCTGCTTATAGGTTCATTGCTCGTGCAAAATAAGAGATTGTAAAGTTTGTTGCTGTGAGACACGCTTGCCCGGGAGTATACAA
Organism: Fraxinus platypoda; assembly: GCA_903798405.1. NCBI lineage: Eukaryota > Viridiplantae > Streptophyta > Magnoliopsida > Lamiales > Oleaceae > Fraxinus > Fraxinus platypoda. Next base: position 7,175 of record CAIGRT010028131.1, on the reverse strand, counting down.
GAAGGTATACTGAGCCACGATGGCAGACTTACTTTCAACCTCGGGAAGTATTAAGAGGTTGAACAGCAACAATTACAAATATTAGCGTACCTGTTCAGAGTCCTATTTGCGTGGACAAGGACTATGGGGAGTTGTTGGTGGTAGTGAAACCCCCTTCTGCAGAGAATGCAGAAGCACTTGAAAAATGGGATATGAAAGCTGGCAAAATTATGTACGTGCTAAAGACAACAGTAGATGAGAGCTGTTGGAGCACATAGAAGATATGGAGACACCAAAGAAGACATGGGATACATATGAAGCTCTCTTTTTAGAACTAATGATGCACGGCTTCAGATGCTGGAAAATGAGTTGACGATGATGTCACAGTGGAATTTGTCCATCGGGCAATATTTTACAAAGGTAAAGTCTCTTTGCCACGAAATCTCAAAATTAGATTCTGAATCTAAAATCAGTGAGCAGAGCATGCGGAGAATGATTATTTGTGGCTTAAAACCCGAGTATAACAGGGTAACTACGGCGATTCGTGGTTAGTCGACGCAACCATCTTTATATGAGCTTTAGAGTATCTTAGCTAGCCAAGAAACTCTCAGTTCACAGGGAGCAAGAACGTCGTTAAAGAAAGAGGAAAAGGCACTCTTCAGTAATAGAAGAGGAGGAAAGCCAAGTCGAAATGTTGCTACAACATCAAAGAGCAAATACAAAGAAAATCAAGGAAATACCCATGAAAGGTTGCACTACCAATCGGGGGCTCAGAACAACCAACAAAAAGATGATCGTTACTTAAGACAGTACAATCGCTTTGGTGTCACATGTTATAATTGTGTCATAAAGGACACTACACAAAAGATTGTCGAATGAAGAAAAGGTTTGCCTATGGAAACTCTGTGACGTCAAATAAGGTAGCTCCCTTATTTATTGAACTATATAGGTGGCAAGATTGGAGACAAGCAGCAATATCATAGACTAATAAAAACTGAACAAATCAACAACTCATCTTCAAACCAATGAACTATACGGCCAGCCAATAAGTTGTGAAGTACAAGTCATGCTAGGTAACCAATAAAATTCTTGTGCAACTTTCTTTAAGGAGAAGAAAATCTTGCGGCTTGGAGTTCTTCACAATTAAGAAATCATATCATTGGCTAACATATGTTGCTAGGCTTTAGGAAATATTTGGGAAATTATGGCGAAGACGTGATGATTTTTAACACTCCCCCTCAGCACGTACTTATCTGATTTTAACTGTCATGACAAGTATGTTCCAAGCAGGTTTTGGGCCAAATGCATGAAGACTGCAGTTTACGTGATCAACAGGCTACGACTCAAAAGTTGGGATCCATCTCACCCTTTGAAAAACTATAGAGTATCAAACCCACAGTAAGCCACTTTAAAGTGTTTGGGTGTATTTGTTATGTGTTCGTGCCAGATCACCTTTGAAGCAAGTTTGATAAAAAAAAGGCGAGTAGGTGCATTTTTGTTGGGTACTATGATAATAGAAAAGGCTGGCGGTGTAGTAATCCTACCTAGCACTAATCATTGCTATGTATCAAGAAATGTTGTATTTAATGAGCTTCATCTTGGTGGTCACCTGAAGCAATTGCACTTCCAGATTCAAATAAAATGAATGAAAGATTGAAGAAGCCAACGGAGAGCATACAGAAGGATTCCAAAAGCTCGGAGAAAGAGACCTCTACAGTTGATGGAAGAGAACAGGAGCCAACCGTAGCAGAAGCTCCAAAAAAAGTCGGAAGCCAGTGGGACACTGGTGTGCATAGAACATCAAGTGAAGAGGCTGAAGAAAGTAGTTCATCACCACAGCTCAGAAGGTCTAGCAGACAACAAAAACCAAATCCCAGGTATGCTAATGTAGCCTTCATTGACGAAAATAGCATCAAAGAGCCAGCCACATATGAAGAAGCATCCAGAAGCATGAATTGGAGAAAAGCAAGGAAGAAGAAATGTCTGCTTTGAAAGAAAACCAAACTTGGGAATTAGTTCCAAAGTCTAAGGATGTCAAACCCATTTCTTGTAAATGGGTTTACAAGTTGAAGTCTCGACAAATTGGCTCTAGAGAGAGATACAAGGCGCGGCTGGCAGCTCGAGGATTTTCTAGACAATATGGACTTGATTATGATGAGACATTCAGTTATGTAGCTAAGATCACCACAGTAAGAGTTTTACTAGCACTAGCAGCAAGTAAAGATTGGAAGTTATAGCAGATGGATGTCAAGAACGCTTTCCTTCCCAGATAGTTAGATCAAGAAATATATATGGAGCAACCACAAGGTTTTGAGGACAAAGCTCACAAAGAGTGTGTTTGCAAATTAAGAAAAGCTCTATATGGATGAAAACAAGCGCCGCATGCTTGGTACGGGAAGATAGCTGGATTCTTAGTCCAAGGAGGGTACACAATAGCATCTTTTGATTCAAGTCTATTTGTGAAGGCACGTGAAGATAAACTAGCAGTAGTACTAGTTTTTGTGGATGACCCGATAATTACTAGAGATAATTAAGATGAGATCAAATTGGTACGAGAAAATTTATCGGTTCAATTTCGAATGAAAGAACTTGGAGAACTGAAACATTTTCTTGGGCTAAAGCTAGAACAAACACAGGAAAGATTATTTCTATGCCAATAGAACTATGTAAGAGATCTCCTACAAAAGTTCGGAATGCTCGACTGCAAACCTATCTCTACCCCCATGGAACCGAATGCTAAGCTATGTTCATATGAAGGTAAAGATTTGAAGGATATTACTATGTATCATCAACTAGTGGGTAGCCTAATTTACTTGACGCTGACAAGACCAGATATTTCGTTCACTGTTGGAGTAGCAAGTCCATTTTTGTAGAATCCAAAGAAGCCTCATCTATAAGCTGCTAGGCATATATTGAGATATGTGAAGGGAACCATTAATTTTGGCCTGCTATACAAGAAAGGGGGAGCAATCAAAATAGTTGGATATTGTGCTGTGAATTATGCTGAAGACCATGACACAAGACGGTCAACAACAGGCTATGTTTTCCATCTTGGTTCAAGACCAATTTCTTGGTGTACACTGTAGTAAGAGACAACCAACAATATCACTCTCGACTACTAAAGCTGAATGTAGAGCAACAGTAATGGCAGCTAAAGAAAATGCATGGTTAATGCAGCTGATAAAGGATTTGCACCAGAGAATAGACTACCGAGTGAATTTCATTGTCATAATCAGTCAGCTATACAATTAGCAGAAAATTCTGTATTTCACGCAAGAACTAAGCATATAGAAGTTCGTTAACATTTCCACAGAGAGAAGGTGATAAGTGAAGAAATAGAAATGAAGCCAATCATGACCGAAGACCAAGTTGCAGACATGTTCGCTAAAAGCCTAAATTCTTCTAAGTTTGCAGAATTTTGTGAACTACTTGGTATAATAGATAAAATCAGAGAAGTACGTGCTCAGGGGGAGTGTTAAAAATAAGCACGTCTTTGCCATAATTTCCCAGAAATTTCCTAAAGCCTAGCAACATATGTTAGCCAATGATATGGTTTCTTAATAGTAAAGTGTTCCAGTCGCAAACTTTGACTGCTTCCTTCCTATTGAAAAACTCCAAGCCACAAGATTTTCTTCTCCTCGAAGAAACCTACACAAGAATTCTATTGACTGCCTAGCATGACTTGTCTTTCACTTCTTATTGGCTGACCGTATAATTCATGAGTTTGAAGATGAGTTGTTGATTTGTTCAGTTTTTATTGGTCTATGACGCTGCTGCTTGTCTCCAATCCTGCCGCTTATAGTATAGAGTTCTATAAATAGGGGAGCTGCCCCATTTTGTTTCCTGTATTCCGTTCAGTTTTGAGAGTGTGTTCTGATCAAGTTTGAGAGTGATTGTTACTAAGCTTCATGTACTGGTTTTGATTAATATAAGAAAGTGGGCCTTAAACCCATTTTAAGTGCTAACATTTGTCACTGCCTCTCTTACTCCCAGCATGCATGTTAGACTCTCTAAGTACCAGTAACAGCGGTAACTAGTCAAATTTGTAAGAAGTGAGAGGTTAGTAGTCTATTTCAATGTTGTGCACTGTGTTTAATTAAATCTCCACCCACTCTCCACCAACAAATGAAGGGAAAAAAGAGAAAGTCAAGAGAGAGTAGTTCAATTAGTTCTCTGTAACCAACCAGATAGTAGAGTAGTTCAATTAGTTCTCTGTAACCAACCAGATATACTGCTATGTAAAATTAGCATACTAATGTTAGATGCATTTTAAAGTGGTTGTCTTTCTCCTTGTATTTAAATTTTTTATTCCTCGATAATGGAGCATAATGACAATTTTATAACGCCATCTTTCATACAGAACTATGATGGGGACAGGAAGGATCTTTAGTTAATACAAGGCATTATAGATCTATTAAAAGTTCTTCCAAACTTTCTCTTATGCGTACCTGATGGTAGAAGTAATCATAAAGACGTAAAATATGGTGTTCATCGGCTGGGTCATGCTTGTTTACAAACTTTAGAAGTTTGATTTCATCTAGGCTTTGATCAAAAAAGTCCTTGTCATTTTTTATAATCTTCAAGCAAACATCCATCCCCAAGTGAAGATCATGAGCTTGAACCACTTTGCTGAAAGCAGCAGATCCTAGATACTCTGTAACATAATATCTACCCGCTATGACACTACTCAGAACAATAGGTAGATCCTTATTCTCTTCAAATCCTGTCCTGTAAATGGCTTAATAAATCAGTACAACTTTTTTCCACAAAACAATTGAAAAAATAAAAAAAAAAATTATCAAGCTCAAAATCTCCATAAAAGTAGGAATGATGGGTGATGGATGAATTGACAAACCTGTTTTTTCTGTGTATAATTCTTAAGTCGAATATTTCATAATCGTCTTCTGTGTTATCATACATCAGAAGCTCATCAGATATTAGACCGCCCTCTTCATCTGCTGCAGCTTCAGACTCACGAGGCTCTCCAGCAATTACTTCATCATTTTTTATTTCATAGTTGTCATATTCATTTGGATGGCTATCTTTCGCATTGAAACCTCCGACCCAATCATATGTAGAATTTCTTTTTGTGAAGTCATTTTGACTGTCAACAGGTTGCCCCCTTGACTGCCTAAGCTGAACATCATTTGTATCCACAACTTTTAGATGCTTGCAATGTTCTCCATGTTTCTCATCACTTTGTTCAAGTCGAAAGTCATAGTTCAAATCATAATAATCTTTATAAGCTTCATCTTTCACGTTTTCAACTGACATTAAAGGCAATCCCTTTTCCAAATAATTAGTGTATCCTTCCAATATAAAACCGTAATCGACTTGATCTGCAAAGGGCTTCTCAATCTGGACAGTCGTGATATACTTATCCTCACTTGGATCACCATCAGAATCTCGGCCCACAAAGAGGGTTGGCATAGCATAGTCTTCATCATTTTCCTTGTACCAGAATAGGTCATTTTGCATATCAAAATCGGGATAATCTCGTGCAGTACCAAACTGAGACAATCTATCAGATGAAGCTTGAGAAGTCGGTCTGGTAGTTGTATGAATGCCATAAGGATTCGTAAATTCTGCCAAAAATAAATAAATAAAAGAAGGAAATAAAACTATGAATAATTCAGTTCTGGTACTCAAATAGTAAAAGACTTGGATAATTCATCATCAAATTGGGTATACTTCAATTTCAAATTTTATAATTGGCCGAACATTTAAATTGCCATATAGACATGGATACAAATAATAATTCAATCTATAACATAACAGTGGTATTATGCACAAAATTGCCAAATCCTGTATTAAGAGAAGGGGAAAAAGGATAGAATAATTTATCAAAAATATGCAAAGAACAGAAAAAAGAGAAAAAAATATATAACATTACCAGAAGAACAAAATTCAGTAGTAGAAGAACCCAAACTCACAAACTCCTCATCAGAAGAACCTGTACTTCCACCTTCATCAACTGAGGCAGCCGAAAATGGCCGCTGCCGATTGGCCGGAAGTTTTAGCGCAGGAGGCGGCGGTACCATAGGGAACAAAAACTTCTCAAAATCAGAAGCACCGAGTTGAGATTTCTCCATGATATCCTCCATGAGAGCAGATTCTGACTCTGACAACCCATTTTTTCTCAAGAATTCCAACACCGCCTCAAATTCAACGCCCGGAGCTTCCATATAATAAAACAACAACAAAAAAAAAATCAAGAGAGAAGAAAAGGGAATAAAAAAAAATGACGTAACTGTGAATTCATGGGTTTTGGAGTGGAGTGTCCTCAGCAGGGTCAAAAGTATGAATTGATTGATTTTCAGCTGTTGGGTTTTGCATGTCAGTTGTTTGTATATACGCGCATATACATATACAAAGAGAAAACATAGAGAGAGAAACTTGGGACTACATGAAAGTGAAAGAAGAGAGAGGAGGGGGGTGATTTTCCACTTTCTTTTGGTCTAATTTTCCTTTGCTTTCCGCTGTAAAAAAACCAAGCCAACGGGAAAGAGAGACAGAAATCTTACCAACTTTGAAAAGTAGGGTGGAATTGGTTTTTTGGTGGGCCAAATTGAAAGATTTCGACTAAATATAGGCTATTTTTGTCCTAAATTTATTTTATTGGGTATTATAGTATTTTTCCTATTTTCAATGGGGATGGGAGATTAAAGGAGTCGTTGCCACGTTCTGTGGACCATTTGTCTGTATTCGTATTTTCTCTGCTCATCATTAATCAGAAATTATTTTTGGTGGGGTGGGGTGGCGTGGGGTATTACTCCACAACCAAGCATACTTGATTCCACTTGATTTTCCTTATAAAGGATTCTCGAAGTTGAGTTTGGATGAATGTTATTGTTTGGATTAGATTTTTTGTTCTAATTCAATGTAATAAAGTATTTCATTGTCTCTCTCTTCGTCACATTTTTTGAGAAACCAATTGCTTCATCTAGGGCTGGACAAAACTTTCAAACCGAACCGAACCAAGTCGAACCGAACTGAGCGGTTCTTCAGAAGTTAAATACCTGAACGGGTATCTGAATCGAGAACTGACGGGTTCGGTTCGGTTCTCGGTTCTAGACTAAGAACCGAAGAATCGAATAAGAACCGAATTTAAGTAATTTTTTTTAATTTTTTATATTGAATTAATTAATTTTTTAAATTTTTTTCTAAACAAATTAACAAATTAACTAATTTAGTGA
>CAIGRT010028125.1:2340-12560 GCA_903798405.1 Fraxinus platypoda | reverse complement strand
TATTAAAACTGAATTTAAGGAATCATCTTCTTACAAAAATAATTAAATTTCAAAAGAGTTTGTTATGTATATTTTTAAACTTGAAATTTATTCAAATCTTTTGAAATCTCTCAATGAAATCATTATAAATTGGCGAATTATTGAAGATATTTGAAGTATTATATTTGAAGTCATTAAAATTCTGATTGGAGATACTTAAATTTAATAAACCCCTGTTTGATAACCATTATTTTCAAACTATTTTTTCTATATACCCATTTTCAACTACACATTCATATAATAAAATATTTTACACGTAAATTCAAAATTTTTTCCGCTTCCTAACCACATATTTTTCTAAAAATTACTATTCAAAACTCTATTTTTCCAAAATAATACCCTCTCCGTTCCATTTATATAGGCTAGTTTTTTTTTTTTACAGGATTTAAGAAATATTATTTAACATTATTGAAAAAGTAATTTTTGCTAAAAACCTTCTTAGTTTACCCTTATTTAATTATCAACAACTAGAAATTATTGTTGGAAGTAGTAGATAAATTGAATGATTTAATTTTCAATTCTCACATTGGTTATAATTAGACAAATTACATAAGGGTATATTAGTAAATGAATAAGATAAAATATTATCAATGAAAATCGTGATTATATAATTGAGATAAGAAAAAATCAACTTATATGAATGAGATTGAATGAATAATGGTCAAACTGGGGCTAAATCTTTAATAAAATTTGATTGGACTTTTAAAATTTATTAAAATGTTAGGACACCCTCTTCATTTTTCATTCTGGCACTCAACCGTCTCCATACAATCGCTGAATTAAATTAATGGTCTTCTCGACAGCAAATCCTTCTAATTTGGCATTTTTCTACAAGCACCAGCTTCTTAGGGGTGTAAATCAAGGAAATCACGCACTTCACCTTTGTGTGTGTGATTATTAATTTGTAGAAGTGTTTTTTTATGATTCCATTTTCTGTAGTTTAAATCAAGTAGAGCTTTAATTTTTTCTTCAGATCAGATGCAGCCTCCCCTAGGCTGCCATTGAACGGACAATATGAGAGGAAATCTAGGTGCCTCGGCAACTAGTCCAGTAGAACCCAGGCATAGGCTCTCCTTCTCCAAGTAAGCCTTCGAAGGAGCTTTTTATATACTGTTCTTGTCTATTTTTTACTGTGTTTTTCTACATGTTAAATTGGCTCGTTTTCAACTATTGTTGACTTAAGTGGGGAAGTTTTTCTGTTTTGGGCATCTGGGTTTGTCGTATTTTCTGCTTGTGAGGTGGTTGTTGCTTATTTTCAGAACAATAGCTTCATTTAGAGGTGAACTATTTCAGTTCCAGAAGGTTGTAGGGAACTGGTCATTGTTTTGAGTTTGTAATGTAATGAAGCTTGGATTTCATTTTTAATTAGAGAGCGTAGAAGGGAGTAGAGGGGTTAGGTTTGATTGTGCAGACATTCAACCTTCATTATTTGCCCTGGAGATTGACCTAGAGTTGGATTGAAAATCTGATATGTAACCTAGTTTCTGAGCGTGTTAGGTACTCATTTCGTAAATATAATTATGGGTTTATGAATTGGTTAGACTCAGGTGGATTTATGGTATTTAAATAACACGGGGTTCAGAGATTGGCAAACTTAGGGCGCCAGAGTTTTTTCATTTTCATCCTTTTTTCGATGATATTCTAGATGGACATTATAAGTGGTAGCTGTATTAGGTACTGATGGTTAGGAGTTGAATGTTTCAACAACAATTTATAAATACCTTTATTATTTACAGTAGGTTTTAGTAGCTGGTTTGAAATTTCTTGCTTTGTCTCCTATTTTATGGCCTTTCTTGTAATTTGGCATAAACTGACCAGATCAAAAACCATGACCTGAGATTGATTAGTGAAAGAAATGATAGTTTAGGGTTGATGAATTGATTACACAGCTTGATCAGGTTCACAAGCTGAATGTAATTACAGGATTATTTGGTCAAAATGCAGTTTTGAGTGGTGGACTGTGAATGTTCATATTGTTCTTGTAAGTTTGTAGGGCGTTTAAGGGTTTAGTGTTCTTGGTCTATGTAAAGAAGTTGTAAGTAGGGGTTAACGGTTCAGATTCCGGGAGATAACACCCCATTTTCTTTCAGTATTGGTATAATATGTCCACAACGTAATTATGTCTCACCTTCCATATCTATTTTTAAAACTTAACTTGGTCCATCAGAGTCACTTTGCTAGGGCGAGAGATAGGGTGCAAACATAAATCAGCAGAGATGAGGAATGATGCATGAGATCATATCCATGAAATTCTGTTCACTAATGTAACTCTCGGTCTCCACATTAAGCTCTGCCTACCAGTAATTAGGGGCTGAATTAGTTTGTCTGTGTGCTAATTAAAACACGATATCCATGAAAGAAGTAAAACAAGAATCTGAAGTGCAGAGGACACTACGTAAGCACTGGATCGGATCAGTTGGCCAAACTACATGTTTTCAGCCCATTCTACAAATCCCCCAAACTTTGCTTCCCCTGTTCAAGTGTAAGCTTGAGAAATGGGTGGGCAGTTAATACACTGAAACATAAACCATCATCCTAGGCCTTACTCAGCACCACGTTTTACTTGTTCTTTCTACAAAATTGTGGTAGGAGCAAATAAAGTAATCTTAAAATCTGGTAGAAGTCCATAAAAGACACAGGACCAGCACTTAACCAGTGCAAAAATTGTGTATTACAGATTCTCTGTTCTTTGCGGTTTTATTAGGTGGCTCAGTATCCTCAAACTAGGCTATACATTATACAATGTTCAAAATTTTCAATTAGCATTATTTCCCACTTATGTGCACCTTTTAAGATTTTTTTAGCTTATTTACATATTTTGATTTATTTGGTTCAGCGAAGAAGCAAACAAAAGAAGGTCCTTCAGAACTAGAGTATTCAAAGATGGAGAAAGGCAATTTCATGGTTCTAGTTTGGACAGGATATCAAACTGCAAATTCCCTACTTTGAAGCTTGTGTTGGCTATTATCATATTGGGAGCATTTTACACTCTCCTACATTCTCCTACAGTTCATGATGCAGATCATTTGTCTGATTCGGGATCTAGGTTTGTTTTAACTTATTTTCGTTCAGTTTTATTAATTGCATGATTTGGCAAATAAATTTTCTTTGTTTTCTTTTGTTTTTGCAATGACAAATATCTCAATAGGTGTAGTGTAGGTTCTCATAACATTAGTTATGATATCTAATATAGATTGAAAAGAGCATCATTTTCTTGTTTTCTTTTGTTTGTAAACTCTGATTGCAGGGCAAATTCCATAGGTAGATGGATAAGGGATAGAATTGATACAGATCAAAGTTATGTATCTCGTTTAGATATCAACTGGGACCAAATTTCTGCAGCAATGGAGAAACTAACCGACAGGCATGAGTACAAGGGAATAGGGTTGTTAAATTTCAAGGCAACTGAAATTGATCAATGGGAACTGTTATTACCAGATGCGGAGCATGTTACTATGAACCTGGATCATGTCCCAAGCAACATCACTTGGGAAACACTGTATCCTGAATGGATAGATGAGGAAGAAGAATTTGAGGTTCCTACTTGTCCTACCTTGCCCAAAATTCAAGTTCTGGGAAAACCTAGGATGGATCTCATAGCGGTAAAGCTTCCTTGTAATAAGTCGGGAGACTGGTCGAGAGACGTGGCCCGTTTGCACTTGCAACTGGAAGCAGCCAGGCTTGCTGCAACTGTTAAAGGTTATCATCCTGTTCACGTGCTTCTGATAACTGACTGTTTCCCGACTCCGAATCTCTTTACTTGCAAAGATCTAGTCATACGCGAAGGCTACGTGTGGTTGTATAAACCCAATCTAAATACATTGAGGGAGAAGCTTCGCTTACCAGTCGGATCATGTGAACTTGCAGTTCCCCTTCTGTCCAAAGGTAGTTCTAATTTTATTTTTCTTTTCATCAATCTCAATTGATGCAGTGTATACTTCCTACACCTCCCCCCCCCCCCCCCCCCTCCCCCCCCTCCAAAAAAAAAAAAAAGAAAAAAAAGGGCTTGTTTTACTTAGCTTAAAAAAGTAAAGTTCCTTCTAACTTTTTGTCTTATTTTTATGTAGTAGAAGTAACTTATTCTAAAAAAAACTCATATTTTTCTGGTTGGGAATTGTTGCACCCAGTTATGTACATAATCTTGCTTGTGTAAAGTGAATAGCTAACTCCATTTCTCTCTTACAGAAAACTGGTACTCTGCAAGTGAACGTCGAGAAGCTTATGCAACAATCCTGCACTCGGCACACGTTTATGTCTGTGGGGCGATTGCGGCAGCACAAAGTATACGAATGGCTGGTTCAACTCGGGATCTCGTGATACTTGTTGATGACACTATCAGTGACTATCACAAGGGAGGTCTTGAGGCTGCGGGGTGGAAAATCCGAGTAATTCAGAGAATCAGAAATCCTAAAGCTGAACGAGATGCCTACAATGAGTGGAATTATAGCAAATTCCGTCTCTGGCAATTGACAGATTATGACAAAATCATATTCATTGATGCAGATTTGTTAATACTCAGAAACATCGATTTCCTATTTGAGATGCCAGAAATTTCCGCTACAGGAAATAACGCCACCCTCTTTAACTCGGGTGTCATGGTGGTTGAACCATCAAATTGCACATTCCAGTTATTGATGGATCACATCAATGAGATCGAGTCTTACAATGGTGGTGACCAAGGTTATTTGAACGAGATTTTCACATGGTGGCACCGAATCCCAAAACATATGAACTTCTTGAAACATTTTTGGATTGGTGATGAGGAGGAGAAAAAAGAAATGAAAACACGTCTGTTTGGTGCGGATCCTCCAGTCTTATATGTCCTCCACTATTTAGGTTTGAAACCATGGTTATGTTTTCGGGACTATGATTGCAACTGGAATGTGGACATATTACAGGAATTTGCGAGCGATGTTGCACATCGAACATGGTGGAAGGTCCATGATGCAATGCCGGAGAATCTACACAAATACTGCTTGCTTAGGTCCAAACAGAAGGCAGCACTCGAGTGGGATCGAAGGCAAGCAGAGAAAGGTAATTATACAGATGGTCATTGGAAGATCAAGATACAAGATCCAAGATTAGGGACTTGCTTCGAAAACTTTTGCTTCTGGGAAAGCATGCTATGGCACTGGGGTGAGAAAAATTGGACAGACAATGCAACTTCAATTACGCCAACATCTCCAATGAAAACAGCTTCACTCTCTTCTTTATAGATGATTTCTTTGCCTTTCCCCCTCTGGTTCTACGATAGCTCCTCTACATTTTGTCTTTGAACGTCTACAGTTACACAAGACTTCTTCATTATAGTTCTTATATAAATCCTTCAGCTCTGCTGTGGAAGTCTGTATCTCGTTTTTTCTTTGTTACGGGCATTGGTTTCAGTTTGATACACAGGTTTCTCCAGATACATTGGCATTTGAAGCTTGCTGTCACTTGGAATGTACATGACAGAAAAGTCCAATGACTTAGACGAGTATTGCTTTTAAAAGTTTCAACAGCATTTTCATTCATATATTCTTTTTGATTTCTCTTTTGGATTACTCAATTTACGTATGGACTATGCTTTTCTCAGTGAAATTTATGCAAAAAAAATGCTAGTCTATACATGTATTTTGTCGTGAAAGAGAGACGCAATCAAACTCTATATCTTATTAGGCTTGAAAATCCACCTCAAAACATAATTCGTATGGAGTCCAACCTTACGTTCGTAGATGCTCAACATCATTCTTCCCACCTTAGAGAATTGATCGCTGGACCTTCAGTTCAATTATCTACTAGTGTAGGAAGATTTTTTCTCGAAAGTTACAGTTAACCAGAAAGGCTCAATAGAGCCATGTATCGCACCGTCAAGTCTGAGAATCAACCACCTTTATATTAACCAATTTTTTTCTAAAACATAGCTGATAAGAGAGGTATAATGAAATCGTTTCGAATCAAGATCAGAATTCACCCTACCATTGTTCGTTTGTGGTCAATCAACCGTACAATAAGTTCACATTATAACACTAACGGAATACACATCGAAATTTTAAATAATAATATTTTTGTTAGGTCCCATTTTGTAATTTGCAAAATTAACAATTTCCAAATTCGTTTTTGACAATTTCATTAGTCAAAATCTATGTTCTAATTGAATTGAATTATGAGTTTATCACGTTGCAATCAAAGTCAAAATAGAAGTTATTGAGTTCTAATTATAGTAAAAAGAGTTGAGATTGATAGTATAGATATTGAAGGAGTCCAAATTCAAGAAGATAACATATGATCATTAGAATGCAATTAGAAATCAAAGAACGTAAGTGTTGTACAAATCATGCTCTAAATTCTCATGCAATTAGAAGTTTATCATGTTTTAATTAAAATCAAAATAGGAGTTATTGAGTCATAATCAGGGTTTGCACGGACTAAGGGCAACGTATGCGATTGCCTAAAGTTTCGATTTGACGAGAGCCCCAAATTATATAAGGTTAATGACTGGTTGATGAAAAACAAAAATTATAATTACAAAAATTCTTTAAATTAGAATTATCATATGCAAACATGAGAAACTAATAAAATTTGAAAATACAAATATCTTTAAAAAATCATATAAATGGCAAAACCTTATCACATATAATTATATATCACATAAATACATCACAATCATTACTTTCTCCATGTATAATTAATTTGATAATTTATCTTATTAACCATCATTTTTCTTTTTTCTCTCCACAAAAAACAAAATGTTACTTTTCTCTCTTCAAAATTTACGGTCATTACTTTTTTTTTCTAATAAATACTCTTATGGTGGCGTTATTCATTTCTCTCTCTAGGTTTTTGCATTTCGTCTTATTTGTCTATTTTTTTTCCTATGTTTTTAGTGTCATTGTATTGATTAATGTTTTAATTAAACTAATGCTTTTTTATGTGTTATGTAATCTGATTTGGAATTTTCCCAATTCACTTATTATTATTCCTTTTTTTTTTTTATGTTTGTATTGGAGTTTAAATTTTATATTTTGTCTTCCAGTTTTCCTAATTATGTTTTATTATTTCTTAATTGTATTTAATTATGTTCTAAATCAAAGTCAACAATTAATTTTAATTACACATTTATAAGACCTACAACTTTTCAATCACATATTTCACTAATTTTGATCAAAATTTGCTAAAAATTTAATTTTTAATCTTTATCAAACAAGAGCTTAATATTCACAGGGACACATTTGAAGTTTGCATAAAGCCCTCAAAATATTAGGATCGACCCTAGTCTTGATTATAGTAAAAAGAGTTGGGATTTGTAGTATAAATCTTGAAGGAGTCCAAGACGTTCAAGAAAATCACATATGATCATTGGGATGCAATTAGAATTCAACGAATGTAAAAGTGTCGTACAAATCACGCTCCAAATTCTCAGCTACAAGTTGCGACGCATTTTTTACATAGAAAACATTAGAATTTGGACAAGGCTATCTCTAGAATAATTGTAGCTCTTTGAATTATCTTTTCAAGACACTTTTAATTACCTCAATTCGATATTGGGAGAGAAAATTATGATGAAAATACTGAAGAGTAGTTGGAGTTTTGGAAAGAGGCGCTTGAAGTTTCGGCGCTAAAGAACGAAATTCGTTCTAGGAGGTCCACATGAGATAAACTATACCAAGGGTCGGGCACTAGTATAAGGAGCATGAAGTCTAAGAGGACCAAAGTGATAAGGCTTAGTCGAGTCTGGACCATATTTTAAGTTTCATCGTTTATAGTAGATTGTTAACCGTCAAAGTGTCCGGAGTTTTTGATCAGTTGCGAAGGACTTTCTTCGTGATCATATCAGTATTATTTACAATTTCCTATTTACAACTATGGTATTCAAATTTAGGATAAATTGATTCGATTAACATAATCATCTATAAATAATTAAAAAGTGACTTGTTATTTTTAATTGGTTAATTTCGCACGTGGATCTAAACAATTTGAAACTTTCAATTTTTACTCAGTTTGACAACAAAATTTTATTTTGCTTAAAGAACTAAACAAACTAGTTTTCTTCTTTTGTTTTATAACCCAAGCTTCAATTCAAAATTGGAGTCAAAAGCACGCAAGATTGTAAAAACTGATCCGCGTTTATTAGCATTCCAAAAATATAGAACTTGGATTTATGGAAAATAATCAATAAGTATTCTATATTAAATTGAGGTGCAAAGCATATAAATATTACAGAAATAATTTAGCGGCACCTGAATCTAAGTGCCACAAACAGCGTTCCACGTATTTAGCTCAGCTTTCACTTTCAAGAACAACCATTTGTAGTTAAATTACTGATAGAGGCTCACTTTTTGGCCTTATTTACTACATAATCTTTGCTTTTCTACAAAACCCAGTCGAAGAAACTGTAAGATTCTCTACGTCATTACTTAATCAAGCTCATTTTCACGGAAAAGAAGTTCCTTCCTCGATTCTCGATTGTGAACAAGACAAATAGTGTTGTTACAATTCTGTATGTATAGTTGAGTTGCGTGAAGATGGTGAGTAAATTAGATTTGAGTTCATTTGGTCATTTGAAGCCTGCTGTTATGAAACTTCTTAATTTGAGCAAATTTTCAACTGCGAATTACAATAAAAGTGGGGTTTTTCAATCGTTCAATTCGTTGCTGCTGGGTGTTTCATTAATCTGCTTTTTTATTGTGATCGGATCCAGCTATTTTTACATGTTTCCAGCTGTTGAACCAGTAGTTGAGAATATTGGGAATGTGAATGTGAATAGTTACAGTAATAAATCAAGTGATTTTTTGAGTAAATCTTGCAATGTTTTTTATGGGAAATGGGTAGTTGATGAAAATTACCCTTTATACAATGCATCACAATGTCCTTTTGCAGAACGAGGGTTTAATTGTTTGGCTAATGGTAGAAGGGATAAAGGGTATCTTAAGTGGAGGTGGACTCCTGAAAATTGTGATATACCGAGGTTTGAAGTGAATGTAATAAGGGAAATGCTTCGAGGGAAGAAGATCGTGTTTGTTGGTGATTCCTTGAGTCGAACTCAATGGGAGTCTATGATTTGTATGCTCATGACAGGTGTTGATCCTAAGAGTGTGTATGAAATCAATGGAAATCAGATCACGAAACAGATTAGGTATTTAGGTGTTCGGTTTAGTTCCTTCGATTTCACAGTTGAGTTTTACCGGTCAGTTTTCTTAGTGCAGCCTGGTCCAGTGCCCAGACGAGCCCCAAAGAGGGTTAAGTCCGTACTAAAGCTTGACCAATTGGATGATTTAAGTAAAGAGTGGATCGATTCTGATATTCTCATCTTCAATTCGGGCCATTGGTGGACGACTACTAAGCTCTTTGACATGTAAGTAATAACATTTATGTGCATTACTTTATGTGGTTAAGGTACTTCGAATAATTTGTGAATGTGATGTTGAATGCGAGTTAAATTCATAAGATGAATCTTGATTTTGTACCATATGTCTGTATTACCGTGCCTGTGCCCAACTGCCAATGTGCTTCTTATTTTACTCACAGCAGGAACAATTTATGGCTGTTACACATTGCTCGTTTACCAAGTTTCATGGCAGAGATGTTTTAGACACCTTGTCATTAGTCTTACGGAAGTTTATCATTTGCATATATAAAATTCAAAGATTCTGAAAAAAAAAAATGAACATGTTGGATTAGTGAAATAGCCTTTTTATCCTGTCAAATGGTCATCAAGTAAAAAATAGTAGCATTGCCAACTTGTTTAACCTGCATAACTAACACTAAAAGAAGAAACAATGCTAACGTGCATAAAAGCTAGCCACTATTTTAAGTTGGTACAAAGAATTTTTTCGTATTTTCTGCAAATACAAGGTTGATGTTTTTTCTCCTTTCTTTACCTTTTTTTTTTCGGGGTAGGGGTTGATGGTGCTATTGATGTTCAGTAAACTTCAGAAGAGCCATAGGAATTTCACAAAAATAGTAAAGGAATGTGGAATGTGGCAGAATATTCAAAGTTACCCGAGGTTAATAATACTTGTGGTTTGGTTGCAGTGCTTAATGTTTTCATTTTCTTATGATAGCTAACAGGTAAACTTCTAATGGCAAGGAAGGAAACTTTCCATCAGATTTATGTAATTCTCAGGCTAGCACAACATCAATGCTTTTGAGTCAACTTTGGTAGATTGACATATTATGGGAACTAAATGAGATATTTTTTT
>CAIGRT010028068.1:0-14834 GCA_903798405.1 Fraxinus platypoda | reverse complement strand
TAGTACAAGGATAAATTATAAACTAATGCAACTTGACTTGAAATGAAATGATAAACTACCAACTACCACTCATGCTATTGTTGAAGGAATGATGGTCAAAATGAAATTAAGAAACTATAAAAGCTTCATTATCCTTCATATTTACCAGATGATTACATTAACGTAGGCGGCCAAAACAAGAAGAATAAGTTTTACCTTCTTTGTTTTCTCAGCGTATATTATGAAGAGGATAATGTAGACTATCTGGAAAACAGCACCAACCGAATTTACGGTGGTAACCGACAAATTATCAGAAGATATCAAAGGCGAACCGTACCAGGCACAGATTAAGCAGTTCAAGAGCGCGTATATATATGGCAACCCCGAGAACTGTTCTGTCGATTCGTTCCTGATTATTCTACGGAACGTTGGCCTGGAAATTAAGGGAAAAAAAAAATTCAGAGGATGGCTCTATGCTGCTGCATCAAATAGTATCAAGTATTTCCTAATAAACTCACACTGGAGATACAAACAACCCCAAAGCAAAGATGTTACCTGCAATATATAATTAATGAGCTTTTATTCAGTCAAACAAGAAAAGAAGATCCAAGTAAATGAACGAACCCATTTGAAGTATCAGTGGAAACAATTCCCAAGCAAATAAACTTAAAATCTGGAATACTCTCATACTCGGAAACAGTACAATAACACACTTTATAAGCAATAATTATTATTCCCTATATACTCTTTGTTAATCCATAAATACTACGATGACGCACGTACCCGCGATTCCAGCTGCATCTTTGCAAACAGATAAAGTTTGAAATGAACCCAGAAAAACCATCAAATCTTTTTTTGTTTCTGAAAAACCCAAATTCTAAACAAGAAATCTTCTTTTTCAGCTCGTTTTCTCTCTTTATTTTCTTTGTATATACAGCGAAGATTCTTGTTTAGAAACTGCTAAAAGTAATTGCCGTAGTATAATTGTCTTTAACTCGGCTTTTCTGACCCACTCAATTTGAGACTCGCCTGATTTTATTTAGAAATATTATGAGTTCGACAATAACGGCCTCAATGT
The DNA here is from genome assembly GCA_903798405.1 of Fraxinus platypoda. Taxonomy (NCBI): domain Eukaryota; kingdom Viridiplantae; phylum Streptophyta; class Magnoliopsida; order Lamiales; family Oleaceae; genus Fraxinus; species Fraxinus platypoda. The sequence goes on along the minus strand of CAIGRT010028068.1, from coordinate 13,777 downwards.
ATTTTTGAAAGTTGAATGCATTTATCATTATTGGAAAGCGACTTTTCTTCATTTATCTGTGGTCTACAAACGGAGGCGCGGCACAAAATAGGCACAATTCAGAATATACTTCTTTTTTTATATTATAATTAAAATCTTATTGAATTGAAAATGAACGTTCGTACGATGACAGTTGTAAGTCGATTATCGTTTTTAAAAGAATTGTGTTAACCCTTGTTTGGTGAAAATTAAAATCTTGATTAAAATTAATAATTAATTTTAACTACACATTTTATGAGATTCATAATTTTTCAACCATAAATTTTATCAAAATCTATTAAAAATTTAGTTTTAATCCCCATCAAACAATATCACAGTTAATTAATTTCATTTGAATAATATTTACTCCATTGTGCATTAGTTTTATCGGAAATTATAAAGTGTAATAATAAACTCGTCTAATTTTATAAAATAAATATCCTATTTATAGGATTAGGAATAGTTCTAAAAAGGAAAGATAGTGCATTAGTCACACAATTAGTCATTAAATATGATAATTGTTATATTCATAAATTACGTGATATGTTTAGACGGATGTGATCCTATATATGTTGACGTGACATTGACTATCAATAGCGAATTCAGGATATTGAGTGAGCTAGTACGACCGTTGATGGTTGTAATAGTAAGATTATTTATTAATATTTAATTAAATAATATTAAAAAAATTTAATCGATATATATATGTACTAAAACGTAAAAGTCACGTACATATGAAAATATAATCTAATAAAACCCAAAATAATAAGGGAAAAATTCATTTTCAATCATATATGTGATCAAACTTCAAGGTTTTACGAACTTAAACGAGACAAGATGGAGTTTATATGTAAAACATGATTAAACGATAAAGACACGCTCCGAGCTTAGGCAAAGCTTATGCATAATTTTCAAAACAATGACTTTTAGAATAATAAATATTCTTTATCCCAAAAGAAAAAAAGTTTTTCAAACTCTAAAAAGAATAAAAAGCAATAATTAGATTGTCTAAATTTGAATTTTACATAATAAATTGATAAAGTCTAATAATAAGAGTATATATAAACTAATAATTTAAGTCAATAAATTTCTTAAAAGAAATTATTTCGGAAACAAAAACTAATAATGTATAATTGTTTAGTTATTATTTACTGTGTCAAAAAATTAAATGAAAGAGGAGAGGAGCGTAGAATCGAACCCCTAGCCTCTTGAATGTAAATCAAGCGTTCCACCGAATGAGTTAAGTTTTGCGTGAAGGCTGGTATAGTTATTATATAGTATTATTTATTGTGACAAAAATTAATATAAAGAGATTCAAATCCCGAGCATCCCATATGGAAGAGAGCACTCTACCAAGTGAGCTACATCATCTTCTATGAGATACTTAGTACATTAACAGTTATATCTACTTAACACAAAATCTTCATTAATCATTTTTTCAGACGAATTCAGCACGGACGGCCGCTCCGGCTCATCGGGTGCTCGATCCACCCTTGTCGACTATTCAATTGATTGGGTCTATTTTAATTACACAATAACATCATGGGCTCGGCCCACTAACCACTGGCCCATTTACATTTTTCTATATATATGTGAGTTCACTTCACACAAAATGTATATTCTCTAACCCGAGCCAAACCTTATCTCCCATCTCTTGCACTCATTTCTTTTTCGTTCGACAATTGACTTGACCGTCGAAGTGTAAACGATCGCGGGACCCTTTTCTCAGTCGGTGGGCGACCTTTGCCTCCTAACGAGGTGATTAGTGTGCATATGATGCTCACATAGAGGGGATGTGACTAAAATTTTGTTTGAGGTCAACAGATTAGCAACATCTGTAAAAAAATCAGTACATTAACCATGTTTCCACCACATCTAAAAAGGTCACCCGAAAATGATATTTTTTCCTGGTACTTACTCTGCCCAAAAAAAAAAAGGCAGGGACAGCAACCAAGGAATGAAAATAGACATCAAAGATAAAACATTTTTCCAGCAAGAAAAAGATTTTCACACAGTTCCTTCTACCAAAACAGAGATGTCTGCTCTTGCGGTGCATTGAAGCTGAAGCTGACATGTTTTATTTACTTAGCTCAGTCTCAGTTAGAAGTTAGTTTTAAGTTGTTAAGAGTTGCTGAGCTGTTACAATACAGCTGGCCATTAGTTTGTAAATAATTGTGTATATATACTCTTGTAAGTACACTTCAAGCATAATAAGAAAATTCACTTTCACGTGAACCCTCTCCTTCCAAATCTGATGGGTATTATCTTTGCAATTAGGTATAAGATTTTACATCGGCAACAACAAATGAAAAAAAATGGAGCTACTGGACTAATCTGAAAAATTTTCCTTGAAGAAATGAGCTTTTCAGCGATGGGTTGAAAAATTCGCCATGAAAAATGGCAATTTCTGATTAATGATGAAGAAATCTACCATGAAAATGACAACAGCAAACAACATACCAAAAATGAGTTTTTCATGAAAAGGACGAAACTGGCCAGAAGAAAGGAAAATACGACTGAAAAATTATGAACCAAGATCAGATAACTTTCCTTGAAAAAATGAATTCTTTGCCATGAAAAATGGTCGCCTTTGGTCGAAGAAATCCACAATAAAAGCAGATACATCAAACAAAATAACAAGAAGAGTCAGATATTGGAAGATAATGTTAAGGAAGCCACACGCATCAAACATTTTCTCCTCATAGAAAATTGAAAAACTGACGGGGAAAGAAGAAAAAATGGTTGCCATTGCACTCGAGATGCTCGACAAAATGCTAGAGTCGACCCTGAGGCTGCTTACTAACCACACCACACAGTATTATGCAAACTCCGGCGACCATCGTTGAGCAACCACCGGCACTAGAGACTCCTGGCAACACAAAAGTGGACCACAATACATGGGTCTTGCTTTTTTTCACTGGGCAAACATTAAATTTTGATAGAGACCAAACAATGATGGTGGCATGTTTGGATCAAGATGCATCGTCTATTCGACTTTTTCAAGCTATTCTGAATGACAGAGAAACAAATGTTATGACTTATTGGTACTTTTGCTGACTTCTTGTATATCAGTTTCTCATCTATAAGACTTGAACAGATTGCAGAGGTATTTATTTTTCTTGGGCGAAAGGACATCAATTTTAACCAATGCATTTGGACCCATTGGGTACTTCAGCGTGCTTTTGCCATTTTAAGTCATCTCGGCACTTCAACTATTATTTCTTCCAAATTTATGAACCCCATTTGGCTTCGGGGACATGAATTGGCGACATAATTGTGAACTCCAGCTACCCCTTGCACATCGAGGCTAGCTCAGGGTTTTCTTATTTATTGAAGTGGTATTTTTTGGAGTCCTTGTTCCTTGAATAAAGAAAGAAGTGATATCTTGGAGTCCTCATTCCTTAAATAAAGGAAGAGACAACATTCTATGATTCCTCATTTATTGAATAAAGAAAGATGTGATATCTTGGAGCTCTCATTCCTTGAATAAAGGAAGAGACAACATTCAATGATTTCTTGTTCATTAAATAAAGGAAGAGGAAAAATCTCGAATTATCTGCTCTTAAAAAATGAGCATTTTCGTGGACCAGATGTGCTTGCCCTGGCAAAAAAAAAAGCATTTCTTGGCCTCATCTTCGAGATGCCTCGTCATGCAAGGTATTTATTCCTTGTTCTTCGAGATGCCTTGTCATGCGAGAAGTTTATTCCCTGCTCTTTGAGATGCCTCGTCAAGGGAGATGTTCATTCATCGCTCTTCGAGATGCTTCACCATGCAAGATGTTTATTTCTCGCTCTTCGAGATACCCTGCCTTACCAGATTCTTATTTTTGGTTTTGCAAGATGTTTATTTCGCGCCTCTCATTATCATTGAGCCTAGGTAGATGCTTATCCCTGGCTTCGCGAGATGTCCATTTCTGGTCTCTCACTATCGTCGAGTTTAGCTGTAAGATCTCGTCATTTTAAGACCAGTTTATAAGACTTCGATAGTTCAAGAGCTATTCGCGAGATGTTTATTCTCCCTCGCCTGATGCTTTTTTTCGATTTCGCAAGATGTTTATTCCTCATCTTTCACTATCGTCGAGCCTAGCTGTCACTGTAAGACATCTTCATTCCGAGTTCAGTTTATAATCGAAAGCTACTCGCCAATGCTTATCCCTGGCTTCGCGAGATGGTCATTCTTTCTCTTTCACTATCTTCGAACTTAGCCGTAAGACCTCTTCATTCTGAGACCGCTTATAAGACTCCAATAGTTCGAGAGCTATTCACGAGATGTTTATTCCACGCCTCGTCAAATGCTTATCCATGGCTTCGCAAGATATTTATTCTTTGCCTCTCACTATCGTCGAGCCTATCTGTAAGACCTCATCATTCCGAGACAAGTTTATAAGATTTCGGTAGTTCGAGAGCTATTCGTTGAATGTTTATTCGCCACCTCGCCAGATGCTTATTCCTGACTTCACGATATGTTTATTACTCGTCTCTCACTATCGTCGAGTATAGCTATAAGACCTCGTCATTTCGACGTCAATTTATAAGACTCAAATAATTCGAGAGCTATTCTCGGGATGTTTATTCTCTGCTTGAAGCTAATTTTTAGCTTTGCAAACTGTTTATTTATCATCTCTCACTATTGTCGAGCCTAAATGTAAGACTTTGTCATTCCGATGCTAGTTTATAAGATTCCGATAGTTAGAGATCTATTCGGGGGACGTTTATTCGCTGCCTTACCAGATGTTTATTCCTAACTTCGCGAAATGTTTATTTCTCGTCTCTCACTATTGTCGAACCTAACTATAAGATCTTGTCATTCCAAGGCCAATTTTAAGACTGTGATAGTTCGAGAGCAATTCGCGGGATGTTTATTCTCCACCTTGCCATAAGCTAATTCCTGGCTTTGCGAGTTGTTTATTCCTCTCTTCTCACTATCTTTGAGTCTAACTATAAGACCTCGTCTATCTGAGGTAGCTTATAAGACTCTGATGGTTTGAGGGCTATTTGCGGGATTCCGCCAAAGCGGATAGCACATGCCTCCCATTGACAAAAGCAACGGGAAATGCCTCTCTATATGGATGAAGCCTCTATATGGATGAATCATCCACCATGCAGGGAAGTGTGGATGCTTTGACGAAGAGTTGGATCCCAAAGGGGACCACTTCTTAATTCCCTGAAACAGATAGTACATGCTTCCCATGTACAAAAAGCCACGGGAGAAGCCTCCCAAGCGTTAAAAAGGGAGCTTAAATTCAAACCTCGAAGATGTCTTTAAAAACGCTTCATCTTCACTTCAGCATAAACTTCAAAATTCTGCAAAATTGAAGCATCACTTCAGTATCTTCAAAACAACTTAACATTCAAATTAAGGCTTCTACTTCATGAGAGGTCCTATTTTCTTAACTCCAATCATGATAAAAATATCTATACGGGGACTTATGTATTGTTACATTATTAATGCAACCATGACACTATTTTCTCTACTGTCAGTACGTATGTCATGTTAACTACATCATCAACACGTTACTTGTATATGTGTAGTGGATATATTGTATTGTATTACTTGTTGATTTAGTCCATATTATAAAGGAGATGCTATCAAAATTTTGACAAATTATATGCGACATCTTTCGAGGTAATTCGAAGCCCTCGTTTATTCAAGCTCACATTGATATTTTCAAGGCAGTTCGTAAGTCCTCATATATTGGAGCAGCTTATATTCTCGAGGCAATTTGTAAGCCTTCGCCTATTTGGGATCTATGCATATTTTCGAGACCTTACCTATTGTAGCTACGCATATTTTCAAGGTAATATGTAAGACATTGCCTACTTGAAAACTTATATTTCAAAGTCCGATCCGCACATGAGTGTACGACTCAGACTTGGGAGACTATAGTTATATTCATAAATTACGTGGCACGCTCAGATGGATGGGTCCCATATATGTCAACGTAACATTGACTATTCAATTTATTTGGCCTATTTTAATTACACAATCGCATCATGAGCTCGACCCATTTACATTTTTCTATATATATGTGAGTTCATTTAACACAGAAGTATGTTTTCTAACCCTAATCAAATTCCCTCTCCCGTTTACACAATCGCATCATGGGCTCGACCCATTTACATTTTTCTATATATATGTGAGTTCATTTCACACAAAAGTATGTTTTCTAACCCTAATCAAATTCCCTCTCCCGTTTCTTGTACTTATATTTCTTTCGTTCGACAATGGACTTGGCCGTCAGACTCTTTTCTTGATCGACGACATTTGTCTTCTAACGGGGTGTTCCAGTATGCAGGTGACATCTATGTGGAGGGGAGATAGCGAGGATTCTGTTGACATATATTTTGAGGTCGACAATAATCTCACATGGTTGAAAAAACATTTGAAATTAATATATTTAATCTTTTCATATTTTCATCACCAACTCTGAAAGTTTAACGTGGTTTTACTTGTAAGTCATTTTATTTCTATAAAATATCTAGTTAATTAAGGGTTTCAAATTGATTTATCTCGAAAATATCATAAAAAAATTTATTTTTGAGAACATTTTAATTTTTTCTTTGAGTAATAATTAATAAAAATCTTACCATAGAGACGTGATCAAAAGAAGGGACAATTACAAACATTAAGATCACTACCACAATAAAGACAAAAATAGTGATTTTGAATTTTCTTTGATGATGACCAAGAAATGTAAAACTATTGCCTATTGGTTTTGGCTTGTAAATTCTGATGCCAACTAAACCCCTGACAACCTTGGTTTTGGCTTGTAAATTCTGATGCCAACTAAACCCCTGACAACCATTATTTTGAGAAAATGAAATTTTGAATAATAATTTTTTTGAAGAACGTATAATTAAAAAATAAAAAATAATTTAAATTTGCATACAAAATATTTTATTTTATAAATGTATGATTAAATGATGACCGTCAAACAGGGGCTAAGTTCAAACCAGACAACTTTACAAAGGTATAATTATAGAATATTCATTATTTATGACTATTAAAATTTTTGTCTATTATTTTCCAACAACTCTCACACACAAAGAAACGCTTATTGAAAAAAGATTATACTTTTGAAATATGAAAAATAACAGCTCAAATGTCCAACTTGATGAATTTGGAAAGGGATTATGAATCCAAGACTTTATCAAACCCTTTTCACATGCATATATATACTCTATGTTGAAATCAATGAGAATATTAAAAGCGGAAGCATGTCTTGATCCATGTATCTGATTGCTTGAATTATATGAGTTATGATCTTCCAATTGATACACAAGTCCTCTAGAATTCTTCTATGTTGATGGGGATGCATAGAGATTGAAAAATCACGTTCAATTAGGAACCATGACCCCATGATATAATAATTGTATTGAGCAGTTATTATCTTTCACTTATTTTAAATTGACCCCTCATCAATTTAAAATAACTTTCTAGTTTCTACACTTTATTCCCATGACATTTAATAACCAACTAGTCCAAAATTGACTTTAATATATCACTTTATTGACTAAACTTTTAAGATAACATTACACATTTTAATATGGATTAAGCTGCTTGTATACCAGGTTAGCTCAAATCAGGAGCAAAAGTGCAACTAAAAACCAAGGATTAAGCTGCGTGTACACCAGGTGTACATACACCTCTCTCACATGAACAGTGCGCGAGAATATTTTATTGTGTGTGGGACCCCCCTCCATGTGAGGGTGGTGTAAAAGATTGTGTGAATGATTATGTACATGTAGCATGATTGTTTTAATATATATACATGTATGGCCCCCACACGTTGGAATTTTCCAACACTACTTAATAAAGATCTGTTAGATTTTATCACAAGATCAAATTTCAATAATTCGTCTACATGACAGTTTCTTAGTTCAAAATCACATTTATTGAAATTTCGAAGAAAATCCTTTACATTATGATGTCAAGTTTTACTTACTTTAGGACATGTTATGGAGTTCGTGTACAACATTATGTCATCACGATCGCACGGTCAGTTACTTTTGAGAATATGGGTTTGGAGGGGTGTGCGACCGAGTTGTGACGCCTTATCACAATCTTTGATATTGTGCTTCCATAACTTCAAATCACTATAACAAAATGTTTGGTTACTTTTACGACATATACAATTAATTTTACTACTCGATTAAAAGAAGTTTGTCTCAAACAATACAAGTTCTTCACTTGTAAAGGCGAACTGCGATAAATATTGGGAGAGTTAAAATCGAAAAGAGGGCTCTCACTTCTTTCTCTTATTCAAAATTGTGCACAAGACTAGATTCATGTATTACATAGTATTAGAGTAATATTATTCATAGTCAGTTTATTGCTTGAGGCATTAAGTTATTATTAGCTTTTGCTATTCATAATCAATATTTGTTAGTCGTGATAGTTTATTATTTGAAACATTAGGTTGTTATTAATTTTTTCATTTATTAATGTCTCTAATAATAAGGTTGACGTAAGATGATTACTAATAATTGCTAACTATGAATAGCATTAATCATAAAATCAACATAAAGCGACACGTTATTAAGAATGAATATGTTAAATTATACGTAATTATATTATACAGATAATAAATGTGAAGCTATATCCAACACCCTCGTGCATCCTCCTCCTCCACCTACTCGTCAATCATTTCTAACCCCCCAAGCCCACTTTCTCGGCACCTACCCTACCACACAAAAAAGGGCCGCCAGGCGTCTCTCGTTATTGCTATATCTATACGTGTGTACATTTTTATGTTGTGTATCGCAATTGAGCTCCTATTTTATACAAACAAAAAACCCAATAAATTTTAAGGGAAAGAAAGCGATAAATTAGGATGAATTGATTGGTGTATTATACAGAGGAAGGTGATTGATTCTCATCGCTTCATAACAATCTCTCTCTAAATTTTCTTTCAGGGGGGCTTTTGCATTATTGTTCTCTTCCCTTTTCATTGGATTCTGTGTGTTTGGCGCATCCTGATTGAAAATCAAGTGTAAGTTGATGCACAAATCCCTTTTGATTTTTTTATTTGTTTCTATCTTTTTTTTAGTTTTGTGATTTGGGTTTTTTAATTACTTTAGATCTGTCGTTAATAAGGTGCTCTTCATTGTCATTGACCTAGTTTCATCAAGTGGGCGTTGCGGATCTATACTTATGTACGTGTATCTATTTGTTTAGTTATAGTATGCGTTGTACTGATGTATTTAATAGGTAATTGAAGTTAATGAATTGCTGATGAGTAATGGGAAGTTTTGATTTTATTCATTCCTGATTGGATCTGGTAATATTGCGTATTTCAATTGAAACCTTGTATGTGGATGCTTTATTTAGTTTAATTAATCGTTGTTTGAGATTAATTAATAACTGGAGCAAATTTGGAGTTGATATTATTATCTCATTTGACCGAGTTATTGGTGCTAAATCCTTTGTAGTACTATGATTACCCCTACTGCACGATGTATAAAGTTTGGCTAAAATAGGCTTAATCATACTGTTTTTGAAACTTGATAGAAATGTAAAAAGTTGCCCTTTTTATCAGTGAGATGATCATGGAAAATATTTGTGCAATTTCAATGGAACACTAAAGGGAACGTTAAAATTCATTCTCTAGTTTGTGATGTTTGCTGTTTCGATATTATCCATTAAAAGTTGACCTGGTGTTATCTATTGTGTTGTCAAGTGGTTTACATGTAAAGTCATATTTTACTCTATGCTGCTTTGTATATTATGAAGTTATTATTATTTTTTGTAGATATCATGACTACGCACACACCCAAGAATATTCTGATTACTGGGGCTGCTGGATTTATTGCTTCTCATGTTGCAAATAGGCTCATTCGAAACTACCCTGACTACAAGATTGTCGTTTTAGACAAACTTGATTACTGTTCCAATCTTAAGAACCTCCTTCCCTCAAATTCATCACCTAACTTCAAGTTTGTGAAGGGGGACATTGGCAGTGCTGATCTTGTTAACTATCTTCTCATCGCCGAGTCTATTGACACGATAATGCACTTTGCTGCGCAGACCCATGTCGATAATTCTTTTGGTAACAGCTTTGAGTTCACCAAGAATAACATTTATGGCACCCATGTCCTATTAGAAGCCTGCAAGGTCACCGGCCAGATCAAAAGGTTTATCCATGTAAGCACGGATGAAGTATATGGAGAGACCGACGAGGATGCTGTAGTAGGAAATCACGAAGCCTCACAACTGCTGCCAACAAACCCATATTCAGCAACAAAAGCTGGGGCTGAAATGCTTGTTATGGCTTATGGGAGATCTTATGGATTGCCTGTGATTACCACCCGAGGAAATAATGTTTATGGTCCCAATCAGTTCCCCGAAAAGTTAATTCCAAAATTCATTCTTTTAGCCATGAGAGGGAAGCCCCTTCCAATTCACGGGGATGGTTCTAATGTGCGAAGTTATCTTTATTGTGAGGATGTTGCGGAGGCATTTGAAGTCGTTCTTCACAAGGGAGAAGTTGGACATGTTTACAACATTGGAACAAAGAAGGAAAGGAGAGTGATTGATGTTGCCAAAGATATATGCAAACTGTTTAACATGGATCCAGACAAAAGCATTGAATTTGTGGACAATAGACCATTTAATGATCAAAGATATTTCCTTGATGATCAGAAGTTGAAGAATTTGGGTTGGACTGAGAGGACCACTTGGGAAGAAGGGTTGAAAAAGACCATGGAATGGTATATCAGCAACCCTGGTTGGTGGGGTGATGTGTCTGGAGCACTGCTTCCTCATCCAAGAATGCTTATGATGCCTGGTGGAATAGAAAGAAATGTTGACGGAGCTGAGAAATCCGATTCTGGGAAGTCTGAGTTTTCAGGCAAATCTAATCAAACCCGAATGTTAGTTCCTGCTTCTAAGAGCAATAGTACATCTCAAAAACCACCCTTAAAGTTCTTGATCTTTGGTAGGACTGGATGGATTGGTGGTTTCCTTGGAAAGTTATGTGAGAAACAGGGAATTCCATATGAGTATGGAAAGGGACGCCTGGAGGATCGCTCACAGCTTTTGGCAGACATTCTAGCTGTTAAGCCAACGCACGTGTTTAATGCTGCTGGTGTGACTGGTAGACCCAATGTTGATTGGTGTGAAAGTCACAAAACAGAAACAATTCGTACCAATGTTGCTGGTACACTAAACTTAGCAGATGTATGCAGAGAACATGGGCTCTTGATGATTAACTTTGCCACTGGCTGTATATTTGAATACAATGCCACACACCCTGAAGGCTCTGGGATTGGATTTAAGGAGGAAGATAAACCCAATTTCATTGGTTCTTTCTATTCTAAGACCAAGGCCATGGTAACTCCCCCTTTCCCTGTGAAATTGTTCTTGCATAAGAATTATGTGTGTTTTTCTGTTTATATTTGACGGGTCTTAGCATTATTACATTATGAATAAGCATGGATATATTGCTCTGTTTGTCTTGCTAATCAGGTGGAAGAACTACTGAAAGAATACGACAATATTTGCACGCTCAGAGTTCGAATGCCTATATCTTCAGACCTGAACAACCCACGCAATTTCATTACTAAGATTTCTCGGTACAATAAGGTTGTCAATATTCCCAACAGTATTACCATCTTGGACGAGCTGCTTCCTATTTCAATTGAGATGGCAAAGCGGAACCTGAGAGGCATATGGAACTTCACAAACCCTGGCGTCGTCAGCCACAATGAGGTTTTGGAGATGTACAAACAATATATTGATCCAGATTTCAAATGGGCTAACTTCACACTTGAAGAGCAAGCTAAGGTGATAGTTGCCCCTAGAAGTAATAATGAAATGGATGCCTCCAAGTTGAAGAAAGAGTTCCCAGAGTTGCTGCCAATCAAGGAGTCCTTGATCAAGTATGTTTTTGAACCCAACAGGAAAAACCCCGTCGAATAAGCACCTTAGATTGTCAACCCGAGTGCTGGTACTGGATTTTGTACCAGTTAATGTGGTCCCCATTACCTTTTTCTAGGTTCTTAACTTTAGCCATTATTAGTTCTTAGTTACAGCTTCTTATTTTTGTGGCTTTTTTCCCGGATAGTTTTTAAGGGTTTTCACTTTACCATGGATAATGTTGCTCCTATATCTGTTTTCTATTAAAATACTGGAGTGTAACATATGGAGCCCTATTATATGAAATTTTTTGTACTTCATACTATTACTTCGTAGTATGGGTTTAAATTGGGATTTGCCTATGGAAAAAATTCTGCCTGATCTCTGAAAATTAAAGGTGCGTTACAATGTTGCTTTTCTTAAAGCATAATTCGCCCCCACCAAAATTGATTATGGTATGCACAGCGTTACAATGTGCGCCAACAATATGCCCCTAGGCCCTAGCGACCGAATGCCCACACCGCACTCCCAGGCTCGGGCTCAGGCTGTGCTTGCCACCTTCCTCCATAGTGCACTTTTTTGGGTCACTATCACATTTTATTTGGCTAGTAGTAAGGAGAAAGTAGAAAGTAGATTCACCAAGAATAAATCAAGATTCAACCACACCAAGTAGTATATCAATTCATAGGGCTCAGAATCAAAACATTGTACCCATCTGTACAAGAAATCACCACAAAAGACTCAAACCCTAACTATAATCGACATAGCAGCTCTACAATGGACCAAGATTAAATAGCTGATCAAACATCTCCAAACCCTCAACCGAAGACTCACTGAGAATTAAATCACAAAAATCTAAGTACAAAACCAGAAGTTCTTGGACTACACACAGAATCAAGAAAAAAGGGATGAAGGAGACAAAAATCACAGAGACCCAGAAGTTTCGAAGATGAGAGCAGAATGAATTTTTTTTTTCACCAAATGACGGTTCAAGTCTCTCAATATACACCAGGCTATCACCACTGATCCAGCCCAAAGACAAAGGTCCAGAGCACGTTAGGGAAAAAGGTCCAGACAATCCACCATAGTGAGGCATGACAGCATATCAGAAGCGTAAGAAGGCAATCCCAATTTCTACATACAGTAAGAATGTTTAATTTGCTTAAAGTTTTTATTTATTTAAATACATGTGCTCCAGTTGTAATCCACTGTCTACATTTTCATACATTTTATTTACTACCTTCCTCACACCTAGACCCGAAAGTTGCTCGTGTCAAAAAATTCGCAAATTATACCAATTTGCGGATTTTTCGACACGAACAATTTTCGGGCCTAGGTGTGACTGGATTCAGGCTTGCAATTTGCTGGCCTGCCTCGTTCCAAGCAAGGAATTGAGTCATGTTGTCCGAGCGAAAGCTTGGGCTACCTAGCTCTTAGAGTAGAGGAGACTGCGTCAGGCCGGCTTCACAAAGCAGCGATGACCTCCCGTTCTTTGCAGTGAAAGGATAACGGGCCGGAGGAAGGTAGTAAATAAAATGTATGAAAATGGAGACAATGGATTCCAATTGGAGCANGGAAGGTAGTAAATAAAATGTATGAAAATGGAGACAATGGATTCCAATTGGAGCACATGTATTTTAAATAAATAAAAACTTTAAGCAAATTAAACTTTCTTACTGTATGTAGAAATTGGAGTTGCTTTCTTGCGCTTCTGTCTGATATGCTGTCCTAGCCTCACTATGGTGGATCGTCTGGACTTGTTTCCCTAATGGCCTCCTGCCAAGCGGTACTCCTTTGTCCCTGATCCTTATAGATCCGTACATGGGCTTTGCATATAAGAGTAGATTTATGAAGACATGATTTAAAACATGAAGTTTTATTGAAGAAGGTTTAAGAGCAAAA
>CAIGRT010028064.1:0-25206 GCA_903798405.1 Fraxinus platypoda | reverse complement strand
AAATATCTGAAATATTTGAAATATCTGAAATATTTGAAATATCTGAAAAAAAAAAAGGCTGGGAAAATCATGGTGATGATAAATGATAGCCATTTTCCACTGTTTGAAACCAAGAAAACAAAGGGCAGAATAATTTACAAGCTATTTGCAGCCTCAAACTTTGTTGGAATCATTTTCATTTGGGTTTACAGAGCAACTCATATTGCAGGATTTACAGATGTTGGAATTGGAATGTTTGGAGCTGAGCTGTGGTTCGGCTTTTACTGGATGCTCACTCAAGCTCCTCGTTGGAACCGTATTTCTCGTCAGGCTTTCAAGAACAGGCTCGCTGAGAGGTTTCTTCTCCTCTTCGAACGTTTTATTTGTTTATACTACTGTATGGGCATTGTTTAGGGACAACGCTACATGTTAGATAAATTGCATAAATTATATTCCGTTAACATAAACATGTGCATAAAAATATGAATTTCACCCCTTGTGCTAACAGGATCAAATGGATGTCCATCACACACTTCTTTCAAAATTGATAGAGCACAATATTAATTTTAAAGGGCGAACTAGCGCTTGACTGTACTCTTTTACAATGGAAAATATTGAATATTAAATATCGAACACGAAACTCAAAATAATTTGGAAATTATTTTGACATAATTTGGAGAGAGGAGGAATTAGAAATCAATTATATGGAATTGATTTGGAGCGAAAAAAAAAAAAATGAATTAGGTGTCACTTCCTAATAGTTACATCTTTTGACAAAATTAATTTTAACAATTAGATCATTATCGAACTTACTTGTCTAATCGGTGGACGTAACTTTTTGAATTGTCGGTCGTTATTGTAAGCCTAGACAATATCTCTCATATCAAACTTTGGTTCTTTATTGTGTTTATTATTTCGGCCCTGAACCTTGTTGATTCTGTAAATGCACTAGAAAATTCTCATAGAACTGACCAAATTCGTACTCATATAGGTGATGTTTTATAAATAGTACCTTACAATACTTCACTTATACTGTTTACAAAATATAGTCATCATTAAAAGTATAGTTTATCCTCACCAATCTTTTGTAAGCAGCACTTATTTGCATCATAGAAATGGAGAGGAGTTAAAACTCCGAAGTATTTTTCATAGAGTCAATCATAACTAGTTTTCCCTTTGAACCTAATCTATGGGATCTCCAGTCGCCGATGAGGTTTCTAATAAGTTGACCATTAGTTTAGGTTGTACACCCATTTTCCTAGATGTGCAGTTTATTCTCTCTAGATAACCCATTTATAAATGGATTAGTTAAGTTATCATTCAATAAAACAATCAATATTGTTTAATTTGAGAGTAACTGCCAAATAGCATTATGTCTACGGCAGATGTCGAGACTTACCATTATATACTACATTCTGTGCCATGTGACTTGTAGCTAACAATTTCGAGTAAATCATATAACAAGCACATGTTGTCACCAAATAGGAAATCATTCCAAATATTTGAAGCCATTATGCTTCCTTCTAATTTATTGAAAGTTTTGATTTTTTTCAATTTTCAAGTTATATTGAAGATTTTCACGAAACAACTACACTTTATAGTAAACCATATTCACTAGTAGATTTTGAATTCTTGGATTGGATATCCAGTTTTCAACATCATGCTCATCTTAAGTTTAACAAGATATTCATTACAGTGTAATTATCATTTCAAATATTTTCGAATATCTCAAACTTCTAATTTGAAGAAAACAATGCCCTCCCTCCCCTCCCTCCCAAACTTAGAGTGTATCAAAACTTTAATTGAGAATATTTTGCAAAAAAATCATACCCCTACAATTCTGGTAGGATTTAGCTTTACCACATAATATTCACTTAATTATATAAAGTTTGATCATATCGTTAGCCAAACCTAACATTCACTTCCTCTAAGCCAATTAACCTAGTGACGTTTCACCAGTGAGTTTCTAGTGGCTAGTGTCATTTGGTTTCAATTTACTACAATTGAGCCACCATGAACAAAAGTGTTCTATTAAAGCAAAGACCATGACAGTTTCACATTTGGACAATGAATACAAAGAGATGTAATGGTTGAAAATGGACATTACACGGTTTCCAATTCATATAAGATCACAATAAAAGTTCACATGAAACATTTAACAGCCAATTTTCATGCATTGGATATTAAACTCAACAAATATGATTGAATTTAAAATCTATACATACAATAGTACACCATAAACATTATCGATTTAACAACCACAAATGCTTAGCACAAATTCACTTTTGCACTTTTGAATTCAGACACAATTTTTCACTTTTTCACTGTGTGTGTATATATATATATATACACAGTGCAAATTATCTCAAAGAAATATCATGTATATGCCAAACGACCATATGCAAAGTGATATTCAAATTCTTTACTAAATTTGTCTAATCATACAACATACATGCCCAATAAACTGAATGTTTAATAGTTAAATATTAAACATATCATAACAAATGCTAATTTATAATCCAATGGTGTGCTAATATCAATTTTCTGATCAATAAATACATTTTAATTTTGAACTATTTCAATCTCATGATTCCTGTTTCAAATATAATATAATATGATATGCACAAGATACTCCATCTCAAGATTGCTGGATAAATTGGTGCATAAATTATATTCCGTTAACATAAACGCGTGCATACAAATACAAATCGAGTAACGATTTATCGAAACCATGGTACATACATAATATAAATACAACGTTTCTTTCAAAATTAATATAGTACAATATTAATTTTGTCTAGCTTACCAATGCTTGACTGAACTTTTCTAGAGCGGAAGATATCGAATATTAAATATCAAACACGAAACTCAAAATAATTTTTTGGCATAATTTGGAGAGGAAAAGAATTAGAAATCAATTATATGGAATTGATTTGGAGTGAAGAAAATGGAATTAGGAGGGTTATATTTATAGATTTTCATGTGTTACTTTCTAACGGTTGCATCTTTTGGCAATATAATTTTTAACCATTAGACCGCACTATTTCATAATTGATGGTCTAGATTGCACCTTGATAAAAAGGTCATGACTTTTCGTTATGCACATTTTACACTCGTACCTAATCGTTAAACTCATTAAAGACTTTTTCCAATTCGCACATTTTAATCTTTTTACATACCCTTAAATTCCAACACTACAACCGAAATGAAATAAGAGCATGTTTGGCTAAGCTTTCAAGCAGCCTTTTTGCCATCTTGTTTCGGCTCACTTACTGCCTAAATCAGCCAAGAAGCATCTGCTTAAAAGCTCTGCCATACATGCTTAAATCTGCTAGTCCTATACTTATTCTTTCTCTGCATAGTTTCAGTGATCGTGCAGTAGTAGTATTCTTGTCCAGATTTTTAACATGTTGATGAACAGGTACGAAAATGACTTGCCTGAGGTGGACATTTTTGTTTGCACTGCTGACCCAACAATTGAGCCACCAATGTTGGTGATCAATACTGTTCTATCAGTTATGGCTTATGATTTCCCAACAGATAAACTCAGTGTGTATCTCTCAGATGATGCTGGCTCAGATCTTACCTTCTATGCCCTCCTGGAGGCTTCACACTTTGCTAGGCATTGGTTACCGTATTGCAAAAAGTTCAACGTGGAACCTCGATCACCTGAAGCTTATTTCAGGTCAGAGCTCGGCCGATTAGATGCAGGTCAGGTCAAAGCTCTGGCGTCTGTCAAGGTACTTATTAGTTTACAGTATACTAATCTGATGATACTTTAGAAGCCTGTCCCTGGAATTCGTATTGTACACAGCAATGAGCAAAGGGGAATTTCAATGTTTTCCTAAGTTTATTTCTTGCTTTATGATTTTATAGTACACACTGGAAGTTGGAATCATTTTAAGAACCCTGTTATATTTTGCAAAGCAGAAACTATATGAAGATATGGAGAACAGAATTGAGCTTGCAAAAAAACTTGAACGAGTCTCCAAAAGTGCACTTCTAGAACACAAAGGATTTTCAAAGTGGGATAAATTTTCATCTCGAGGAGATCATGATACCATCCTGCAGGTACAATGAAAGTTCGACCTGATTTCTTGTTTCTTGCCAAGAAATTTGATTCTAAAAGTACATATATATTCTTGCAAACCAGAATTCAAAGTTATTTTATTTTGTAACATACAATTATAAGTGATTTTCTATGTTCGATTTTCACATTTACCAGGTATTGATTGATGGAAAAGATGCAGAGGTTAAGGATATTGAAGGGTGTAGACTGCCAACTTTGGTGTATTTGGCTCGCGAGAAGCGACCACAGCATTTCCATAACTTCAAAGCTGGAGCTATTAATGCATTGGTAAGTTTCATGTTTACAAAAATCAGCACAAGCGTACTAATCAAATCAAATTTATAGAGAAAAAGATACTTTCACATTCTCTGAGCAATTTCTGATTTTTTCTGCTTTTTAGACAAAAAATTATTCTCATTTTGCGTCCCATTCACCTTTTGATTTACGATACTACTGTCCGTTGAACCAAAATCACATTTATTTAAGGCAAGAAAGTTGCATTACATGATATATTTACTCTTGTAATATATGTGCAGATAAGGGTGTCATCAGAGATCAGCAATGGACCTATAATTCTAACTGTAGATTGTGATATGTACTCAAATAATTCACAATCAATTCGAGGTGCTCTCTGCTTCTTCATGGACGAAGAAAAGGGCCATGAGATTGCTTTCGTGCAGTTTCCACAGAATTTCTATAATATTACTAAAAATGAATTATATGGAGGAACCCTGAGAGTGATCGCTGAGGTCAGTATATCAATATACACGACTCATATATGTTTTATAAAAAAAAATATGCTTATTTATCTTATGAATTTTGTTACATAAGGTGGAATTTCATGGTTTGGATGGTTATGGAGGGCCTATGTATGTTGGAACTGGCTGCTTCCACAGAAGAGACATCCTTTGTGGAAGAAAATATACCAAGGGATCTACTATCGACTGGAACACAAATAGTACACGCAAAACAGGGGAAAGTGTTCAAGAATTGGAAGAAAGAATAAAAGGCCTTGCTGACTGCATTTTTGAAGAAAACACTCAGTGGGGCAATGAGGTTTCTCTCTTTTCATAAGCACATTTTCTCATATATATGAGTTTTGCATATAATGTTACAGTGAAAACTGTTCTGATATTGTGCAGATGGGTCTAATGTATGGCTGTCCAGTTGAAGATGTGATAACGGGGCTGTCAATTCATTATCGGGGTTGGAAATCAATCTATTTCAATCCAAAAAGGAAAGCCTTCTTAGGTGTTTCTGCAACTACCCTTGATCAGACACTAGTGCAACACAAGAGATGGTCTGAGGGCGATTTACAGATTCTCTTTTCGAAATACAGTCCAGTTTGGTATGGACTAGGCAGAATCCATTTTGGGCTCATAATGGGATATCTCACCTTTTGCCTATGGTCTCCTAATTGCTTCGCAACATTGTATTACTCCATTGTCCCTTCTCTTTATCTCCTCAAAGGCATCTCCTTGTTTCCACAGGCATGTTTTCTCCAGTTCTTTCTCATCATTCTGAAATTTAAATTTTCTTCTTGTCAACAAATATAGCTTTACTCAACATTCAGGTCTCGAGCCCATGGTTTCTTCCATTCGCGTATGTGATTGCAGCCGAGCATATATATAGCATTATCGAGTTTCTCAGAGCAGGAGGAACAATTTTAGGCTGGTGGAATGAGCAAAGAATGTGGCTTTACAAAAGAACAAGCTCTTTCCTGTTTGCAGTCATGGATACCATCTTCAAACTGATGGGATATTCAAATTCGGGTTTCATAATCTCAGCAAAAGTCGCTGATCAAGATGTTACACGGAGATACGAGCAAGAAAAGATGGAGTTTGGGTTCGCTTCACCAATGTTCATCGTTATATCATCAGTGGCAATGATCAATCTGTTCTGCCTCGTCGGGACGTTAAAGAAAATGATTGTTATCGGGGAATTCAAATCTGTTTACGAAACCGCAGCTTTGCAGATTCTTCTATGTGGGGTTCTGGTTTTGATCAACTTGCCATTGTACAATGGTCTTTTCTTTAGGAGGGACAAGGGCAGGATGCCAAGCTCTGTAACTGTTAAATCAGTGGTTTTTGCTCTTACTTTGTGTACTTGTTTCGCATTTTTATAAAACAACCATGAATTGTTGTAACTTTTCAAACAGATAAATTAGTTACATTGGTTGCAAGTTGTAATTTTTAATTTACTCTCCGAAGAAAAGACATTGTTTGCAGTATCATTCGATCTTCTATTTTTATACTTTATTGCACTCAAATATGGACCAACACATAAATGGTGTGCACAATTTTATCCACTGCATCTCCTCAACCATGATCAAATCCTAGATTAGAAATTTGTACTTGCAATGATTCATTTGTGAAGAATTTCAATTTTAAAGATTTGTGGAGAACGAAGTTTTCTTTTTGGAAATGTTATTGGTTTTTTTCAAGACAACGAATAAGGGTAATTATAAAAATATAGTCAATTATAAATATTGATTCTATTCATAAAAAAGTACTATTACATAATTTTGTTAAAAGGCAAAATTGAAGTCAAAGTCCCCACAAAAGAATAAAAATTAAAAAAAATTTGAAGTTCGTATGTTAAATTATGTACTACAAGAACACGACTAATTGGTTGGAAAAATATTGCCATTTTGTCTCGAATGTAAATGTATGATATGCTTTTGAAGACGTTAGTTGTTCTACTTCGTATTACTAGTGTGATGTAGTCATTTTCACTATTGTGAAATTCAACAATTTGTAAAAATTCAATATTTCAGTGTAATATGAAAACGTAGAATTCTGTATCTAACACTTAAGGTCCGTTTTATAGCAATGAATTCCATGAAAAATGTCACATCTGTGGAAAACGAATTCCACTTTGGCTATTTGATTGCAACGTGGAAATGGAAATCAAATTCCAAAGTACAACCACTTTAAGCTGCATTTTCTTTGTTTTCATAGAAAACGAATTTCTATGGGTTTGATGGGTTTTTGTTTTCCAACTAACATGAAATTAAAATTATTTTTCACATTTGCCAATCAAATCAGGAGAATTCACGTTGCTATCATCGTCGATCCTAGCGACAAATTCACCAATTTGCTACAATTCTACATTCCAGTCTACTTTCGAAACTTAGAATTCTATGTTTCATGCTTAGGGAAAATCGTGTAAAGTTTATTGACAAATTCGACATATTGAAACAACTCTACATTTTAGTTCCTTTTTAAAACATAAATTTCTATGCTTCACGCTTTGGAGAAATAATGTAGTCATCAACGCGTAGCGGACTGACAAACGCAATTTTCATGTACTATGTCTTCATCTTCAAAAATTCCAAAAACTTTCAGCAATAAAAATTTTCAAGAACAGAAGATTAATGTGCATTTTGTTGTGTTTTCTCCCCTTCATTTTTCTTGTCGATTGGAACGTAGCTTATCATAGCGTGGAGAACCTAACTAATCAAGTAAGCAAACGGCGTCGTAAAATTCAAACATCTGAGAAATTCTAAACATACGTGGCGGATTATTATTGGTTAGTAAACGTAAACGCGACACCTCAGTCTTCATGCTCTTGTCGCAGGTAATCAAAACCCGGTCAAACCAAGGCAATTCAAGTCCAGACCAAGTTACAAGCGCACTTCTCAAAGCTCTCGGTTTTCGTATGATAAATCAAAGGGGGCAAAATTTGTTTGATTCTGTATAAATTTGTCTTTCGAGGGGGAATAAAGGTAACAAAAAATCGTTTTTTTTTTCCCTTCTTTATTGTAATTCGTCGTTTGTTCTTGTTAGAATTAATGTATTTTTTCGATTGGGATTCAGATGAAGCTTTCAATTGCAGCGGCGGCGATGGTAATTATGGCCACCTTCGGGGGAGCCTTTGGGATCAGATTTGTGATAGACAGGGAGGAATGCTTCTCGCATAAGGTGGAATACGGGGACACTGTTCATTTTTCATTTGTGGTGATTAAGTCTGAGGGTTCTTGGCATTACAGTGAAGATGGTGTTGACCTTGTGGTAAGCTTTCTTTTACCATGCCACTGTAATCCTGTATTTTTCATCAATTAGTTTTGTTGATTGAAATGTGTCTTTGACTAAAAATGATGTGACACCTTTTAGATCAACTTAGGGAAATTTTAAGGGAACAACTGTGTAATATTTGTTGGAATTTGATGCTTTGGAGATGTAATTTACTATGCCCTCGTTTCGTAGAGATTAAAATCAAATTTTTAGTAAATTTTGATAAAAGTTGATGAAATGTTGGGATGAAATTTGTGGGTCGGATGAAAAGTGTGGTTAAAGTTAGCTGTGTTTGGTTTGGATAAAAAGGCTTCTCTTGATCAATTCGAAGTGGACCCTTAAGTAATTCGACATGGATTTTGAGATCGGACACCAACAAAATTAATTGATACTTGTTTGGATGCAATTTTTGTATCTTTGTTCTGAATGAACTCTTAATATAATTTAAAATACCTTATGAATTGCTAGCCAGAATCATGCCGACTCTATGATAAAAGATGTATCAGCGTGCAATATAAATAATTATTGTATGTTCAGTTTATTCTTTGATATGTTTGCTAGTAATTGTTAAAAGCAGAGGGAGAAAAATGAATGAAAATAAGATCAGTGAATGGGGAAACAGTAATTAGAGAATTGTATTCACCGAACTACTCTTGTATTCGCATTTGGATTGAACGAGAAGGTTATCATTGAAGAGCATTATATTACCAAGATATTCTTTGTATTATGACATTGTACAGTTGTGAAATGGTGTTCCATTCCTAGAACAGATTGCTAGTTTATCCTTAGTTATGGAGAAATCTTTACTAGTTCTAGGAAATACTAGTTGCGAATAGAGGAATTGAGACCAATAATAAAAAAAAGAGACTTGTTACACCAGTTCTTTCCATTGGTATACACTTGGTGAGAAACATCAGTTGGTGTCGCTTGTGGACACGTGAAATAGACATACATTTTTCTTATCAAATCCCTCCTCCTGCGTCTACAAGGGAAAACAAATACAATATGCTTATTGTTACCATGTTTATCTAAAAGGCAGTTTGCGTGATGGCATGGTTTTACAGATCATGTATGAAAATGTTATGCATATGAAATTTTACAAATACTTTGGTTTTAAGTACTCTTTTTGACTGGTGAGATCGCCTGCCCAATTTTAAAATTATCAGGTAAAGGGACCAAACGGTGAACAGATCCACGATGTACGTGATAAGATGAATGAGAAGCACGAGTTTTTGTCTTATCATCAAGGAGTTTACCGTTTTTGTTTCACTAACAAGTCCCCCTATCATGAAACCATAGACTTTGATGTGCATGCTGGTCACTTTGCATACCATGACGAGCATGCTAAAGATGGTAAGCACGTTTCTGTGATTTTTCTTAAATCTGTCTCTGATGTACGCTTTAAATATTAAACATTGCATGTTTTGTTTGACATCTGCAGAGCATTTCAAACCTCTCTTTGAACATATTGGGAAGCTAGAGGAAGCTTTGTATAATATTCAGTTTGAGCAACATTGGCTCGAGGCTCAGACTGATCGTCAGGCAATAGGTATTGGTTCAATTTTTTCTGTTCGTGATGTTATTTATATGTCAAATACTTCTGCCCACATTTATTGGATTTGACATATCACACTTCATTCTTCTATTGCCAATATTGCCAATTTTTTACATCTTTTATTGTTTTCCTTTACAAGCCCAGGTTAGCAATTAGCTTCATATATCATGTGCTAGCGCCACATTCGGATCCTTAGTTTCATAAGGAAAAACTGGTTTTCTATACATTTATCTTCCACCAGAATAATATACTTCCATTTCTTCCAAATTCCACTGAACGTCTAGAAAGAAATGAAAAGAATGCAGTACGTAGCTGCTATAATTTATTCATTCATTTTCTCATATTGTATACTGGGTCTCATTCTCCCCAAACCTAACATTAGAGAAGGTCCTTGATGTTTCCTTCCCAGTAAAAATATAGTACCCAAGCAAGTTGTTTAGGTGCACCACTTTTTATCATTTCATTTCTTTATATGTGCGTGCATGTGCCAAAGGATGCGACAGTCTCGTGGATCGATTGCATTTCATGCACTAACTAGATTTATGTTATTCAAATTGCAGTAAATGAAGGAATGAGCAGAAGAGCAATCCATAAAGCTATATATGAATCAATTGCTCTCATTGGGGCCTCTGTTTTGCAAGTCTACATCTTGCGTCGTTTGTTTGAGCGAAAGCTAGGCGCATCTAGAGTTTAAGCTTGGCATCACTAGGGTATTCTATCAGCTGGAGAAATTCTGGGTTTTTTTTTTATATACATTTCTCAGTAACCATTTTCGGAAACGTATGTAACATTATCACATCTGGGGCGCGGCTCTCTTACAGATGTTAAATTATTATAAAGCCTGTTTCAAGAATTTGTTGGTTTAATTATTTTTGTCTATTCGATTCTGCCCTTATCATGTCATCACAAGATGACGACTCATTTGAAAAACACCAATCTTCGAATACATGTACTTCTTTTGAGTCTTTAAATGGATTGAATTGCTCGTTTTAAACTTCATAAACTCTGTTGCCAAACATTTAAATATTACGTATTTATTTCATGTTTATTTATTATGGGATTTACCCTCAACAACTACCATGTACCAGAGAAGGTTGCATGGATGGAGAGCTGTTTGAACGTTAATTGTATGGATGGTGCGAAACATTCCAAGGCAATGCAACAACAGTTAAAACTGGGTCGGGAGTAATAGTTCCAAAATAAAATTAGTATAATGTAGGTTGAGAGGGAGAAAATAGCATTTGTTTAACAAATAAATATGCAAGTGATTTTAAAATTAACATGAGACAAGAAAAGCTCTACAGGCCACAAGATACAAAGGAACCACGAAACACAACTTCATCGCGATGATTCACCAAATACAACATAGATGTTTTGTCAAGTATTTCATATTCGTCTCTCGCACAACACAATTGGTGCCGGATAACACCTGCAAATCCTATCTAAAGGCATATATAGCTTGAGCCGTTATAGACATGCACTTCTATATTGATCTTTAATACATATAACTGGATCAAGAATCTGTGCGGGGGCTCTGCATGCAGCACAACCATTTCTTCTGCAAATCAATGAATTATATATCAGTATTAGTCAGTTGATGCCAGAGAAAATCACAAAATGAAGCCTCGTTTCACCACATATAAAGTGGCCGAAAACTAAAATACCACATATTTATGGCAGTATCTTCCTTGTGAGAATGCAAAATAATTTATTCCATTATGTTCTTTGCAATAAAAAGACATTACATATACAGCAATGGTGCCACTGTCATGAAAATTATACAGGTATATCCATATACGGCCAATAAGAAAATCTTCCAGAACAAAGGCCAATACTAAGGGCCTGCTTGGGAGTTTTAGGGTACCAGTTTTGGGCGTTTATGAGGGGGTCCGGTTTTGTGTGATTTTTAGTAGCGATTTTTAAAAACTCCAATCCATGTTTGAGAGTTTATTATCCAACTTATATATAAGTTAATTTCCAACTTAAATGTGAAATATTTAATTAAAATTAAAATTTTAAGTTATAAGTAAATTTTATAGTTATAAGTTAATTTTGTACACGTAAATAATTTTGTATATTTTATAATTGAATTTTTGTAATACCAGTAAAGTAAGCAATTTTTTTAAAAACAGTTTATTTTTATATTATAAGTAAGTTCTTTATAAAGTAATTTTTTGCTTATAAGTTTTTTAGTTAATGCATTCTTATTTACAAATTAGTTTTGAACAAATGTCGATTGAAAATAATTATTTTCTAGGGGATAAAATTGGAAAGAATTTTAGAAATGGCCAAAACCCACCGATTTGGTGGGTTGAAAAATGTGGCCAAAATTACACTACACCGGTTTTGGAGATATTTAAACCATCCACAAAATCGGTGTCCAAAACACTAACAAGCACCGATTTTCACGTCATCTCATAAACGATGCCATCCAAAAGGTCAAAACCGATGAAAAAACTCCTAAGCAAGTCCTAAGAGCCTGTTTGATGTAGATTTTTAAGAATAAATAGAAGATTTTTTTTTTTTGAGGGATGGTGAAAAAGTAGGAAAAACTTATGAGTCCACGTGCAAACTATTTTATTGAAAGAATGTGTGGTCGAAATGAGTTTGGGAAAATGAGTTTTTAAAGAATCTCTACCAAACAGGGGTTAAATTTCTCACACAAAATTATGCCGAATAAACCAAATGAAAGACAGTGAGACGTGAAAAAAATGGTTTTAAACCAAATGCCGAATAAACCACTATTTGCAAGACATTTAATGCATATCCATCTCAATGTAACTTCATATTCAATGCCAAAAACTAAAGCCGAAACTAAAATAAGTCATCAAAGAACAACTTACACCCTGAGGTTTCAAAGATTCCACTCCATGCTTAGTATTTGTATCCACCTTTGAAGGTGACTCGGGTTTCCCACCTGTCTTCTTCTCATCCCTGGCCTTGTTAAATATGACAGTAAATCCCTCTGCGGAAGCAGGGTCATTAACATCCCAGTCGCCAAACTTTGGCAATGGCCGACCCTTCTCCTGCCCAAAGTTACAGATTAAATGCAAATAAAGTAACGAAGACGTGCATAAAGATATTGAAAACCCAGAATAACTGGGGCCAATCAGATATCAAAACTGAAGTTGAAGATTCCAGGAAAATAGATGACTACAAGCAAAAGCTTAGCAAATCACTTCTAGTACAGATAAATCCTCAGTTGATATTGCTAAATGAAAGGATCACAAGATGGAGCTAAGCATCCTATACGTCTGAAAGTAGGATAATCAATTCACAACAACACTTGAACCAGATCCAGCATAAGCAATAAATATTTTAAGCTTTGCAGTTTGGTAAATGAAGGCGAAGACTGCACCTTTTATACACATGGCAGAGCGAGTTGCATCTAGGACTTGCATAATGTTTTTCAAGTTCTTACTGCTACATTAGTAAATTCAAAATTTTTCAAACTAGTTCTGCTTCCACGTCATATTGTTTTTTCTTTTTACCATTTTTCATGTCCAATCTCGCATAATCTTCTTCAATAGCTTTTTGTTAGTTTGAAAGAGTAGATCCAAGAATCGATATATGCCACTTTAATTAGTTCCAGTTACAAAAATATTAACTTTAGTGAAGACAGAACAAAATTATGGAAAATTGCTGTAAATGTACAACGTATGAATGTAAAATGTGAAGTGCTCATAGAAGAACTCTGAGGGCTCATTTTCCTTTAGTTTATTGATGTCTACGAACATGCAACCAAAATCTTTTGAAACCAAATATGGACTTTAAAGGTGAGGAATCCAAAAGGCTAATTGTGTCATTGAAGCAGAATGATATGGTTCTGATTCGTTTCACTAAAATTACTAGTCCTCTTAACTTTGTCTGAAATACTGAGCAAATTGGCACCTGCAATGAGGTTAGACGCTGGAAACTGTGGATGGGAAATGATTGCAGAGAGTCGTATGTAAATTTTTCTAATCGAAAACCTAAGTCCATTCAGAATATAAGTATCTATACTATATCTTCATCATCTAACCCAACAAAAAATGTTTCTCAAGCCACTACAAACTGTGGATGGAAAATGATTGCTGAGTCGTTTGTAAACGTAGAACACCTAAGTCCATTCAGAATATAAGTATCTATGCTATATCTTCATCTTCTAACCCAACGAAAAAGTTTCTCAAACCACTACAAACTAAATCTAATTCCAAAAGTACATGATACGTAACAATCATTCTTCTAAATGCACGAAGTACCAGTGTTGCACACTTCAGTCTAGATCTATGTCATGGAACACTTGTTCGATATTTAGTGAGGATCATAATTCTATAAATTATATTGAAGAGTTTTTATTTGTTATATAAATAGCTTCATATATGCACTTTGAATTCTTTTAGCCATAGTAAACATAATATTTTACCAGAAAAAATAAAGAAAAAAGATTAAGCCCATATTTGATTTCCATTCTTTTCAAACTCTTCTTTCTACATGATCATATTCAACCACACATTCACACAATAAAATATTCTACACGTAAACTCAAAACTTTTTCCCTACCTTCTAACCACACATTCTCCTAAAACACTATTCAAAATTCCTTTTTTTTTTTTTTAAGAATAGCCAAAAATGGGCTAAAAGTACTAATTTTTAACCAATTAGCCTTGCCTACATACATAAAATTTTGATGTTTGACGAACTTGACTTTCAGATAGATCCCGCACCCAACACTCTTACTTGTATCAAGTAAAATATCCTAAAAGGGAATATATTCAACATCATCTCCAAAAACCATGACATTAAAATATCACCACCGTCTTCATAACCCACTTAATGTTTCCTTAAAACGAGAAGGAAGATGTTGCAGGGGTCAAAAGGTTTCATTACATGTCATTAAGGATCAATGGTTGTGGCACAGTAGCACTAAGTCCAAGTGAAGGAAGTGACAAAAAAATTTAATTGATACAACGGATAAGCACTGGGAACACAATCGTGAATATCTTTGTCCAGGAATTGGTAAAATATAAAATTTTCACGAAGTGGATATTACAGTTTGTGGTTATCCATTTTCCATCGAGGCCTCCCACATTTAATTGGACACTAAAGACGGTAACCCAGAGTGGGAAACTGTGCTACTGTTGCAAAAATTAGAAGATATAATCTAGACAACTGAAAAAATAAGAGTACTGGTAATAAACAAAAAGAAATCTACCAAATTCCCAAATGAAAATATTTAAAGAAGCTTCAAGTTAAATGGAAACAATTTTACATATTGCCATAGATATTTCATCTTTTCATTTATTTGGTCTCGTTATTTTTCTTTTTGATATGGAGAATAGGATGACTGCTATTCAACATTAAAAAAAAACACGGATTAAATTTTAATTTATTCGCTTGAACATCTCCGGTAAACAAACAATCATAGCACGTCAAAATTCAATCATACAACAGCAAACATCCAATCAAATTTTTTCTACAATATATTTCTTAATATTGTCTCAAATAGCAAAAATTCAACAGTACAAACCCTTACACAAAAGCGATCAATCAAAACATCAAAAACACTAAAATCTCCAAATAAAATTAAAGGATTAGCGGAATAATCAAACAAAAAAGAGAACCATGCCCGAATCGATTCAAATCCGAGACAAGTAATCAATAAAATCCAAATCTGAGACTTGTCAGAATTACATACCGACATGAATCCGTAGGAAGAGATTTTTATAAGAATAAAGAAAATGACTCGAGCAGTAGATATAGAGTTGGAGCCGTCGGAGTGTATAGTAAATACTCGAGAGAGAATAATAATGGAACGAGAATGTGAATGCAAGTGTTTTCTTTATTTTTTGCATTTCGTTAGGGTGTGTTTGGCAAGTGGGAAAATGGGTGAATTACTTTATTTATTATAAAAATACTTTCAAAATATTTTCTTTGAAAACTGAATTTTATTGTCTCTTACCTCATAATTTGTACCACGAAAACCAAAATTTTAAAAAAATATACATTTCACATAATCCCATTTCCTCCCCCCGAAAAACACTCGAAATAGTCCTTGGGTAAGGTAATTGTTTCGATCCTCTATGTTTTGAAAAAAAAAAAAAAAAATCGGTCATCCATACTTTCGATGGATATGTGTGGACCCGATAATGAAATTTTTTCTCCATTTTGATTGAAAATAAAACACCTATTTCCGAATACAAAATCAAAATATACAAGAGTCTCCTTTTCAAGTCTTATTGCAATTACTTCTAAAAATGTTTGAAGTAAAATCTTTGAGTAAAAATTAAATTCGACCTAAGCTTACGATAGGATGTTGATGATAAATTAAGAGAGCAACGAGGCTAAATTTTATGCTAATGTGCAACTAAGCCCAGTTTGATTCCTCTGAAAATTAGATGTTTAATAGATTTTGATAAAAGTTAAAATATATAATTGAAAAGTTGATAAAAATTGTGAATTTCATAAAATATATGGTTAAAATTAATTATTTACTTTTTTATCAATATTTTTTTAGCTAAATCAAACCGGAAATATATACATGTCAATAACTAAATAAAGAAGCATATAATTGGGAATCCTTTTCCTTTTTTCGGAAGTTACAACCACCACCAATGAGAAGAGAGAANATATAATTGGGAATCCTTTTCCTTTTTTCGGAAGTTACAACCACCACCAATGAGAAGAGAGAATATCGACAATACAAAAATTCGTATCATATTAGTCATACTTATTTTAAGTTAATAAGTTTGTCAAATATAATTTTCAAAATTACTTTTTTTATTTAATAAAACTCACTCCTTTATAGTACGTTTTAACAAAAAATAACTCTAAAACCCATTTTGTACCGCAATCTTGCAAATATATTTATAAGAAAACAAAAATGAAAAGGAAAGATTAGTTTTGTGCGAAAGCATAAAGTAATTTCACATCTGATTCTACGTTTTCAGCAACAAAAAAGTTAAGCTCTACTCTAAATAAACTAGGAGTCGACTCCATGAACCCTCTTTCCTCACTAAATTCATTTCATTGCTAGATCGACTAAAAGATTCGAGCCATGTTAGAGCATGTGGATTCAAGTACGTCAAATTTATTTTTGCTGATGTAATCTGTGACATAAGTACATTGAATCACATGCTTAGAAGAATCCAACAGTAATTTCATTTCAAGAAATACAAACTTTTCACATAATAAACAACACGAGTGTGATTACAAATAAAAACCTTAATAATCAATGTCAAGCAAAAATAATACTAAAACAAAGTCAAATACAAGACAGTATATATCCCCTCGTACAATTGCCAATTTGCCACATGCTGTCTACCAAGCAAACGGCAACATGTTTATATTCTGTTTCTTTTCTTTCTAAGAGGTGGAATAGAATAACCAGGTTGAAGCGTAATGATCATATGTCTGCGCAGCTCCTTATTTATGTGGGAGCTATAAATATTTTAATCATTTTTGCTGTGATGTTCATGATTAAGGCATAATCCAAATTTAAGGAACCTGCCACCTTTGCTGGCTGCAGATTAATAGACTTAATGTGACACAGCATTCTCGGGCAAGCTGTTTGTCAACTACTTCGTTTATTGGAACGAATAGAATGTTTAAGCACGTCTCTGCTTGGATCCAAGTATATATTATGCAATTTGGAGCAAGAGATTACCAAATAATTATAGATGGCAAATGCGCGAGTCCTCTTGCTCTAAAGAGCTCTCTAAAGACAAAATTGCCTTTGAATCCTGTAATACGAGCACCACTGGTTAGAGAGGGTCCGCAGAAGCACATAAGCAATTCAGAAACCTGTGCAGTAGAAGAGCAGAAACAAACCAAATTTCCCATGCTCATCATTAAAGATCTCAGTGGCCTTTCTTCCACGAGTAAAATAGATAGTTCAATTTTTTTTGACAGTATTCCTGATAGAGATAATATCCATCAGTCAGATCATAAAGACTAATGTCCTAGTCTATAGATTATCTTAATGTGAACAAACACGTAGCCAAAAACCAAAGTGATGAAACAGGAAAAGTAAATAATTTGAACAAGTTTGAGATCGGTTCCCGATAAAAGATTAAAAAATAAGAATCTTGTCCACATTATTGTTTTCAGTGAATAGGTATGGATACTTTCAGAGCATGGGAATGCTGATACAGAAAACATGATTTATGTAAACCAATGCTAGAAGCAGAACAATATTTGGAAGTGGAGAAATTTACCAAGCACATGTTAGCATTTCTAGATCCAATGACAACTCACAAACTCCTCTTCCTCAGCCACAGATATTGACAGGCCTACATCTACTTGGCACCAAAAGTATCAACTCTCAATGCCATTATGAATTAAAAAATCCAATCTCCATCATGGGGTCATTGGTGCTCATCGCTTTCTCATGACCTGCTTGGTCATGAATATAATCATCTAATGAAGTAGGTGAAACAACTAAAAGCTCAAGCAGTAAAGTGTACTAGAAAGAACCAAGAGCTTCAACTCTCACCATCATTAATGATGACTCATAAAACCAGTCTTGTAACTCAAAATATTGGTCTAACTTATGATTGCCACCAATTATCTGCATTAAAACAAAATAGAATCCACAACCAAATAACATAATGAAAGTGTATGTATCAGTACATTTGTGTATGTCTGACCGTGAATGTGCATGTTTTCGTGCCTGCATACTCCAATGTTGTAAGCTATAGCCTATAAGTAAATCACATACCTGGCTTCTGCAATAAAACCAGTTAAGGAATGGTACAGTCATGGAATCCTTGATATCCAATAAGCCATTGAGAATGACTACTCTACCCAGCCTGACTAGTTGACTAACTAGATTCATCGTTTCTTCCCACTAGCCTTTGCTTTATGCTTTATGTGGTTTAACTTCTTCATGGCATCCATCAGTCTCCCCCGCAAAGCTCCAGTTATTGAATTCTGACTAATCAATCCTTTCGCCTTTAGATCCATCAGAAGTGTTTCACCCTTCATGGGGTCATTTCCAGAAGAAATGGCACTAGTGAGAATACTAAAAGTGGTAATATTGGGGCAGACACCTCTTTTCTTCATCTCCTCGTACAGTTTGAAGGCACTATTATTATCACCAGCATGACAGAGAGCTGTAATGAGAACATTGTAAGCAACAACATCAGGCTTTGCACCATGAAATTCCATTAAATCTTTCAAATAAAATGCCTCCTCGAGTCTAGATTCTTTGCAGAACTTATGCATTAAAGTTGTGAAAGTTGGAACGGTTGGAACAAGTTGCACCCTTAGCATGCAATCAAGAACAAGCATTCCCTCCTCTGTCTTGCCGCGCTGCACAAGTCCTCTGACCATAGCACTCTCAGCCACACTTCGCGAGCCAACACCAAGCTTCTCCATGTCATCTTTTAATTTGAATGCTCCTTGTATATCTCCAGCTCTACACATACTTGTTATCAAACTACTACATTGTCTATCAGTAGGAACAAAACCCATCTCCAGCATCTCACGGGCTTTTTCGAAACAAGATATTCGTTTAAGTCCATTAAAAATAGAACTGAATGTATCTTTATTGGGTAAAACTCCAACCGAGTTCATGATGTTTAACAAATCGAAGGCCTTCACCAACTCACCCCTTTCGCTATACTTGGTGATTACCATGTTAAATGTCAACTGATCTGCTTGAGTCCCTTCCCCGATCATCATCTTCAAAAATTTAGCCCCAACATCTGTCATGCTCGATTTACAAAGTCCAAGAACTATAGAATGACATGTTAACTTGTCAGGGACAAAACCCTTCCTTGCAATCGTATCATACAATGCAAAGCACTCTGACATATTCTCCTGTTTTGCTTGCCAATGTAAGAGGATGTTATATGTAGCCAAATTAGGGCGCACAGTTTTGTCATTCATTAATGAAAGGATTTTGTCCAACTTGCTCATTTGTCCCAGTCTTGAGAACCCATCTATAATTGCATTGAGTGTAACTGTATCAGGATTGAGCCCTCGCTTTACCATGTCTTCAAAGTAGTAAATAGCAGCTTTTGGTTGGCCAGTCTTGAAAAGCGCATTAATGACACTTGTATACATAAACTGGTTCAGAGAAAAAGCATCTCTTTCCAATACTCTTTCCAGTAGGATAACTGCCGTAACAACCTTTTCCGTTTTACACAGCATGGAAATAAGACAAGTATAAGCATAACTATCAGGAAACACATTATTTTCAACCATCTCATCCAAAATAAGCAAAGCTAGGTTGAAATTTCCCAGTTCACAAATCTTGGCCAGCAGAGTGTTGTAGAGAGTAGCATCTGTAGCACAAGGCATGTTTCGGAGTTTATGAAAGAATTGCAATGCTTCCATAAAATATCCTCCTCTACACAGTCCTTTCAGCAGACTTCCATACGTGTAGAAGCTAGGCTGATGACCAAATCTAACCATTTGTTCAAAGAATGAAAAAGCGTTCACACCATCACCTATCCTTCCATAGCCATCAATAATGGTATCAAAAGTAATAGAATTGGGGACGAGACCAACCTCATTCATGTGATGCATGAAAATCTCTGCCTCTCCCACCTTCCCACTTCTACAGAGACTAGATATCAATACATTACAAACAAAAAGGTCAGCGCAATGACCACTTTGTAGCATTGCTGTGTAAACTTTTATTGCTTTAGTTGTATCTCCATGCTTGCACAAATTGTAAACTAATATAGAGTATATAGTACTGTTTGGTATGATACCTGATCTATATGCTTTACAAATTATTTCCCTTGCATTATTCATCTTTCCAGCTTTACAAAATCTATCTAAAAGTACTGAATATGTAACAATATCAGGATATACACCATCCTTGAACATTTTATCAAGCAACCGTATACTTTCGGTTAGCATCCCATTTTTGCTTAACCCATTTATTAAGATAGTATATGTAATACAGTTAATATCATTACTATCCAGCTTTAACCTCTCAATTAAACATTTTGCTGAATCAAATTTGGCATGCTTGCATAATCCATTCAAAAGTGTTCCATAAGTAACTTCATTTGGCATTAATCCTCTTGCTACCATTTTCTCCAAAAGTTCAAAGGCTTCTTCGAAATTGCCGGCTTGACAATGCCCCTCAATCAAAGCATTATAAGTGACACAATTTGGTGAAAGATTAACATTAGACATCTCATCAAAAATCTTTATGGCAACTGCAATTTTTCCCTCTTTTACAAAGCCATTGATCAGGGTATTGTAGGTGACTTCATTGGGGAGTATCATCCTCATCTTCAGCCTTTTCAATAATAAATACCCTTTTGCACTCCTATTATTTCTACACAAATTATTCATAAGCATGTTATATGTACACACATCTGGTTCGATACCCTTACAACTCATGTGATCCAGCAGCTCAATGGCTGCTTTATACCTACTCTTTTTGCAATACCAATTGAGTAATGTGTTATAACTAACCACACTCGGAGCATAACCACTCTCCTCCATCTTCCTTAGTAAATAACCAGCCTTCTTCAGCTTCCCTTGAACACAAAGAACGTTTAACAATATATTAAATGTTTCAACATTTGGACAAATACCTTTTGAAAGCATCTCCCTGAAAAATGACCACACAGACTCAGAAGACCATTCTTTCACCATTGCTCCTAGGACCATATTGCAAGTATAAATGGACGGCTTAAACCCCCTAAAACCCATTAATCGGAAAGTAGCTAAAGCGTCACCAATTGACCCCTTTCGTACATTAACCCTCATTAACAGGTCAAAAACTGCAGGGTTTGAGTGACAAAGACGATAAGTATCCATAAGGGCATTAAAAACTGAACTTGACCCCAAATCCATTCCAGATAAATGCTGTAAAATTGAATTGGCATGTTTATACATTCTAGCTCTAACAAGAATATGGGTTGTGATACAGTACATGTGCGTTATATGACTGAGCTCCAAACCCGGCTGCTTTAGAAACCAGCTCAATATTTTCAGTGCCAACCTTCCATGAACTGGCCTCAGAGATGCCAACTTATATTTCATACAATTGAGAGACTCCCAACGGTCAATTGTCAGCATAGTATGTATGCTTCTCTCCATTTCTTCACCTATTTTCAGAAAGCACAAAACTTTACACTTCTTCACATGTATATTTCGAAGAAAACGTATTTTATTATGTGCACATGTAAAGAATACTGAATTATTATTAAGAAAAGAGAAACTGACCGGGTGATTGTGGGTTAGTTGAGGATTGGCATCTGCTACTACTGCCTTCTGAATTTTCTGGAAAATCTTTGGAAAAACTCTTACACGAGAAACTTCTGAGTTTTGACAATTTTTCGGGGAACAGATGAAGTTTCTGGGTTGTTTTCGAACGCAGAAGCGAAGCCATCTCCATTGTTAATTGGCTTGTGCTGCTTCATTTGAGATGGAAGAATGTACCAAGTAAAGAAAGGGAACGTCGTGTTTGGCTAAACTTAAAACTCTTAAATAAGCTAATTTCACCAATGTTTACTGAAGTTTGTGCAAATTTCAAGTTGGTCATTAATTTTTATTTTTTACTTATTTAGTTGCTAGTTTATAACGGTTTCACCATTGATCACTTTGTTAGAAAAAATAGCATTTTAAGTTTTAAGTGATCCACTTACATGTACCATATGGATCTCTTGAATATAATACACGCAAAATATATTCTTACAAGATTGCAATTCCCACTATAGAATTATGGTCAATTTACGTAAAAGAGAAGTTAATTTTTACTCCAATTATTTGAGTTTGACCAAGTGAGTCACGTCTTATTATACGTTAATTATTTCTAACAGAGTTATTAATGGTGAAAAGTTTAAAAACTATGGTGACTAATGTGTTTAAAAAACTTCAACAACCATTATGAAGTTCTGTGCAAACTTCAGTGATGATCAGTGAAATTATCTCTCTTAATGTTATTTTATTTTTCAAAATAAAGATAAGATAATTAATATTTTACAGTGCCAATAAGAACAGCGGTAAAAATGTTCACTAGGAGGTTGCATGAGGAATGAATAGATACACAATACATAGGAAAACACAAGGACCTTTGCCCATTTCCAGCCTTCCTCGCCGGGCTCTCTCGGGTTCCGGGCCGCCACAGGATTCCAAACGTGAATGTAGATCTTCAAGTAGAGAAATAAAAAATTCTTTGGATCATTGGATGGTTACAGCTAGGTCTTGTTTGATAGGGCAAGTTTTTCATGGAAGATGGAAAACTTTTTGTCATTTTCCATTTTTTGGAATGTTTGATAGGAAGCATTTTCCAGGTAATTGGTTTTCCACATTTTCTTGGTTTGTCACAATTTCTTGCTTTTTGAGGTAAATCAATTTCCACTACTTTGGTGGGAATTGGTTTTCTAGGCAATTTATTTATTTATTTTTTTTTTTTTTACAATGGAAACAAATAATATTCCAAATTGTAACAAATTATATCATTTTAATGGACATTTTTCATGAAAAATTAAGTCAAACGAATACCAAAAGATCCAAAATTTCAATATTTTTCAGGTGGAAAATTATACCAATCAAATACAATTAATTGACAATTCTCAGTAAAATAAGTTATAGGCAATTCAATTTCATAGAATTCATTTTCTTTCACCCAAATTTCATTCTTGCAATCAAACGGACCCTTACTGTTGGCAATGAATTGCAGTTCCAAACTCATGCTTAAAGATGGATTCAATAAATCTTAAGTCTCCTTCATCTGGGATCTAAAAGACTAAACTTCTAACGGTAGATGTAGTGAACCGTAGATTTCGTACCACGAGAGAGTGCATGCATTTGCTTACTTGGAGAAAAAGCACGAGATTATTTGACGCCAGCATAAGACACTTGCCAATTTCGGGTTCCTGATAACTCGAAGCTTCAGAACATGTATTGTCTGGCCATGGAGAATGAGACATTTGTGGAGGTGTTTGGAATATGATAAAAAGAAGCTACATCAACTGAATGTTCATGCACTTGCAATTTGTTCGAGCCTTCGCCTTTCTTTTATGGATACTCCGGACCGCTGCAAAAGAGAGACCCGAGCTTGACGTCATGTCATCATAATTTGAGAAGTATTTCTTGATAATTCTCGAAAGTGATATTGATTCTGACAACGCCTTGCTAGGTGCCTCTCCCACCGCATTGGACTCCCACTTGTTGCTCCAATTAACTATATAGCTTGATCAAGCTTCTTGGAAATAAGAGGTCATTGCTCATAACTTTGTTCAGGGCATTTAAACATATACTCTCTCCGCATTTAAACCTTGTGCATCATCAGGGAAAAAAAAATTTGTAGGTGTCCCTGTTTGATGGCCATTATTTTGAGAAAATAGAGTTTTGAATAGTGAATTTATGAAGAATGTGTGGTTAAAAGTAGAAAAAAGTTTTGAGTTTACGTACAAAATATTTTATTGTATAACTGTATGGTTGAAAATGAGTATGCATATCTTGTTTAGTGTGCAGGTGATGTCCACGTGGAGGGGACATTTGCACCCCGTTAAGAGGCAAATGTCGTCGATCGAGAAAAAAACTGACGACCGTTTGCACTCCGACGGTCAAATCAACGACCGGGCGAAAGAAAAAAGAGTGCAAGAGAGGAAAGGGAGATTTGGATAGGGTTAAGAGAACCTCCCTTAATTATGAAATGAATCACGTATATATATAGGAAATATAAATGGGCATGTGGGCCTAATGGGCTGAACCCAAGCTTCGGCCCAAAAATATTCGACTTGATTAAATAGGTCCACTGTAATTAAATAGTCGACGTCACGTAATATATGGGTGTATAAATAGTCCCCCAAGTCTGAGTCGTACGTTCATGTGCGGGTCGAACTTTAAAGTATAAATTGTCAAGTCAGCCAATGTGAGATCCTCTTCGTCGAGCGTATGCTGCGTAATTTATAGGTGTAACAACAGCAACCAAGAAATGAAGGGAAAAGGCTACTGGGAAGCATCTCAAAATTTTCTGAGGCAAATCACTAGATGAACGAAGTTTTCTCTAGCATCTTCTAGCTTGATCAAGTTCACAAAAAATGAATCCATTATTGCTTTGGGTTTCAAACATAAAAAAAATCAGCAAACGAGGAAGAAAAGTGGCGTCATTAACCATCAAATTATTGATTTTCAAGTTGGGGTGGTGACCAAGAATAATCAAAAAACCAAAAATGGAACTTCATCCTCAAATTTTCCTCACATATTCTTCTTTATCCGATTACACAGAAGGGGGTTCATTCACTTCAAATACAGAGACCCGTTTGTGAAGCTTTCAACACATGCCAACTTTACAAAGCTTTGGCCAAGGTGGAGCTGTTAGGCATGGGTAATGGCATCTTCAAATGGAGAAATGAGACAAGATTTTATTCGAATGTTTATGTTATAAGCAAAGAAGAGTTTAAGGAGGGGCGCATGCAACTTGCTCGATGAAATGCCCTGTTCAAATTTCAAATCCGGCGACCCTTGTTCCAACAACCATTTCATTTTCCTATCTCCGGCAACAATTAGCATTGCACAATACAAAGAAACGACGGTGAGTGGACTGGCTTCTGTACACGTTAAGCATTAATTTTGATGGAGACAGGTTGCCTATTCAAAAGGTCCTTTTTGCTGGCAAAGTGGACTTT
>CAIGRT010028054.1:0-10581 GCA_903798405.1 Fraxinus platypoda | reverse complement strand
TTTTTTAGCAGCATTAAGTACACAAAAGGATTATGGACTAAGAATAAGTTAGCCATCGAGTTTTGTTATCAGAGGGGAAAGGTTTGTGAAACAAAGATGAAATGACCATTAGTCAAACTCCCTATTTTTAATGTACAATGATTGCATTTAATAAATTACATATTTCAATACTCTACTCCTTAAACTATTCAAAATACAGTTAAATTGATTGGCCGTTACATATAACAAAATATGTTAAATAAAATACGAGAAATCGATAAATGTTTCTTGAATAAAGCAAAATGATGACCCAAAATAGAGAGCATCGTTGAAGTGCAAAAAATTTTAACTCTCTAAATTTAATGATGCTCTCTATAATGCATAAAATGCTCTTTATAAATCAAGAGTATCTTAGAGATGCTTTTAATTGGCCTTATTATTGACTCAAATTGAAATTTATATGAAATATACTTAAACAAGCTACCTTGACCAGTTGACCGGATCACAGAGCGTTAGTGGAGTGGTAAAATTTTACATTTCATATAATACACATGTTATTTCATGTCAGGTGGGATGTAAAGACGATGGTGTTTTTGCAACATACTTAGCCAGCATTTCCCTTTCCCCCGTTATAAAGTTTTCTTTATTGAAAAACTTACTTTGTTATGCTGCAGTTCCTTAGCATTTCCCTTTCCCCCGTTATAAAGTTTTCTTTATTGAAAAACTTACTTTGTTATGCTGCAGTTCCTTCTCCATTGTGCTGAGCAATTGCCTCACAAGATACCTTTGTATGGGACATTGGTAGGGTAGATTTTCCTGTTTAATTAGTTTTTCCTTAAGTTCTTTTTGTGCGTCTTTGTTTTTGCTCGGTATCAAATGTCAAGGTGGATCATGATGGACAAACTACTGAATGCATACTTTGCCAGAATCTATACAAGTTTTTATAGGAAAGATTTGAAGCATAAAGTTGACAATTGGTAGAAACTGGAAGTTGAATTGATAAATGTATAGATAAGGGTTTTTTTTTCAGAATGCAGTAGGAACGTAAGTATTGTTGGTTTCTTGTTGCAAATTGCTTCACACATGACATGGTTGAAGAAATCAATATAACTAGACGATAATTTAAGACCTATTCCACGTAAAGGACTTATTAGAGAATTGATTCAAGCGTCTCAACTCTTTCTCCTTCATTAAGAAAGCTAACTCCTCACACTACTTGGTGTTCTGAGGTTTTGGGAAGCAAAAAATGGGGCAGGCCAGTCAGAATTACTCTAGCTCAATAGTTCATGTCAAAAAAATCTTTTTATAATGTAGGTAGGAGCTCAGAGTGGCAAAAATTCTCTTGTTTTTAATATCTTTGTAATTACTCTATGTATTTACTGACTTCTATATGTACTTCATCAGCTCTTTCTCTGACTTGGCTCAAGTTAAACGTTATTCTACCCTCCAATACTTAACCAGACAATGGCTCCTGTCAATTGGGCCATAAATACTCTCAGTAACGGTAGTTTCTTAATGTTTTAAACACCACTGTTTCATGCTTTTTAATGCCTCTCTTGTTTTTTAACTTTTATTTTTAATAATAAATGAAGCTTGTATTGCTGTAGCTCAAAGCACCCATGAATAAAAATTACGATAAGACTTAACAGGTTGTTCATTAATATAAAATTCAGAAATGTTGAGGATATGGACAGTGTTTATTGGCTCCAAACGAATAGTTTGTGTAGAAGTATGTTCTTCAGCCTGGAGAACGGGAACTTATATCATCGGTGCCTTCCTTNATTCAGAAATGTTGAGGATATGGACAGTGTTTATTGGCTCCAAACGAATAGTTTGTGTAGAAGTATGTTCTTCAGCCTGGAGAACGGGAACTTATATCATCGGTGCCTTCCTTCCCTCTCATCAAACTGCAGCACCATATACTGTCAAGAGCCAGCCTCCAAGTGCTATTATTCCTCTTTTTTGTCTTTGTATGGGAAGCAGCTAGGCCAAAAGTCCTTGATGAAACAAGTAATTTTCCACTGAATACCACACCTTGGGAGAAAGCATATCCTGTAACAGCATCACTATATAGCAGCATATGATCAGTTATTACCCTCACACGGTTGCTCGTAAATCACCCAACAAATATAGTACACTATGTCGGATGTGTGGAGCCTAATATCCTTTAACACTTTTCTCCTCAACCGCTCTTCTTCCTTGGAAATTTTTTAGGTGTTATAGGGGCACTTTGAGAAATTTGCACATGTATTAAGTCGCCCTAATATTTCTTCCTAGTCTCCTGCATAAAAGGTATTTGGACGAGCCTCCTTCCGCATGATAGAGAGGAAGTAGAGAGAGTTATAAGTCCAGAAAAGCATTATGATCCTTTTCTTATTCGAAGTTGGTGCAATTCTGTAGAGACATTCAGTGATGTAGCTCTTGCATCAAGAGTGAACAACTTAAATCATGTGTTTTTCTTGCTTTCGTTTTCATTTACGTTTCATGTTACTAAATGCACGAGGTAGCATGCATTAATCATTTAATCAATAGTACACTAGATCACCGTGTCTTTTTTTGACGGCCATAAATTTAAAATTCCGCCTTCTATAATTTGAACAAACTATGTTTTGCCTACACCAAAATTTTGTCAAATTTCAACAACGCATCATCCAAATTCATTTGCGCGAAAACATCTCGCATCTTCATTTGCCATAACGAGAATCTTGTATTGCGATCGAAGAGCGAAATTTCATACTTCATAGCTGCTTATTATTTTGTAGTAGATATCTTTCAAGTTTGTAGTAGAGCTAAGATTTATCAAACAAAAATAATTATGATGATCAATGCTAGTGACTATTTTCGTCTATTATTTTGACGTTTGTAGTATCTATCTATCTCGTGAGTTTTATTAATTGATGCATTGAGCATGACGAATAATATGAATTGGATTCAGCGGTGTTATTTTTTGTTGAATTTTAACGAGACATACCCCTAGACAAGCATAAATTTGTAAGTATATAAAAATTGAAACTTTATTTTCTCTTTTCGTCTTTTTCTCGAACCATCTTAACAAACTAAGAAAGCTTGAGAAATTTGTGGTATCTATTGCAGGAAATGAAAAACGTTGGAATATTCAGAGAGATGAGATTACATAATATAGTAAGTTCTTAGGTAAAATAATTATATTTTATTTAATCACAAAAGAGAAATTACGTACAAGATGTTTATGGATTGATGCAAACATATATCCAACTTAGTATACGTCAAGAGACTAGTAGTTCACAATTTCATGCAATTTAGCAATAAGGACATCTAGGATTGCATCCACATATTAATATATAATCAATTTTAGCCTGAAACAAATTTTAATTGTCAGTATCATGTACGTTAAACTCATCTTCGCTAAGGCTGAGCTTTCCATAAAAAGAACGAAGAAGTGAAACTATACAAATTGCAAAATAAAAATGTAGAAACTTACAAGGGTGTTCTCGTTTCTCAATTGAGATTGTGATTGTGATGGATTTTAAAAATCACTCTAAATTTAGATATCATCAATTAAGATTTTAATGAAACACATTAAAATTTAGGTGTCTTCAATTGAGATTTTAATGAATTTTAGCCCTTGTTTGTTTTTAATTTTAATGAAAATTTGTACCGTTGCAATGGGAAATAGGCGTTTTTGTTGACCAATTTGTCTCACAGTAGGACCCATTTGTTTGAAAAAAAATGGTAAAAAAATCAATTCTTCTGTTAAAATAATGGGAAACAAATATTTCATAAATGAAATCCTTTAAAATTTGGGTTGTGTATTGTTTTCGTGGTCTGGTTTGTATGTTGTTGTTGTGTCCTGTATAGTTGTGGTCTTGCTGCGCTAGGATTGCACTTTATCTCTCTTAGGCGGGCTGTTTAGGAGGTTCTTCGCTTTGTGTGTTTTTAATGGATTGGTATTTAACATAAAAAAAAAAAAAAAAAAAACTGGACCTAGTGCCTTTTCAATTTTGAACAAGTCTGGTCAAAATCCTATTTCAATAGTTAAAATAAATAAATGAATATGACGTGAATTGTATTAATTTTATAGTTTTTTGTTCAAAAAATAATCTACCTTAGATTGAAGTTATCGAAGGGAAAAAGAAAGGTTATGATTATTAAGAATATTATTGCGCCGGCGCGACCAACGACTCTCCGTCCTTAGCTTTGCTTCTGTACCTACCTTACGGGTACGTACAGTTATAAACAGAAAGATCGTAATACTTCACTTTTGGTATATAACTGAAAAATGGAGTCTCCATTTAAGGTGGATATACTGAAAGGTAAAGTAGCTTTGTTGACAGGAGGCGGATCAGGAATCGGGTTCGAGATCTCAACACAGTTCGGTAAACATGGAGCCTCCGTCGCCATCATGGGCCGCCGGAAGAACGTTATTGACGACGCCGTATCAACACTTCAATCTTTAGGAATTCCGGTAATTGCTTTCTCCTTTTTGGCATATAGTTCATTTATATTCATATGAAATCATATTGTGCACTTAGTCCTATTATGCCATTTTTGCGGGCTGGTTTTGGAGAAGGGTTAGAAAAACTTGTGTTATTATTCTCCACTAGAAGATTACAATGACAAACTGCCGCGGCAAGTTACATTGAGACTGTTGAATCAATATAAATCTGAGTTTGATTTGCTTGTCTTCTAATTTGATTATGTTTATTATTGCTCTCGTGAGAGGGGATTAGGGCTTAATCCATAATATAATGTGCACTTAATTTTCAGGCGGTGGGGTTTGAAGGCGATGTAAGGAAACGGGAAGATGCAAAAAGAGTAGTGAAGGAAACTGTGAAGCATTTTGGAAAGCTTGACATTCTTGTTAATGCTGCTGCTGGAAATTTTCTTGTGGCAGCTGAGGATTTGTCTCCTAATGGCTTTAAAACAGGTATTTTTAGAATCTGCTAATCATCCCTCTGTTACTAAGGGCTAATTTGTTCATTAGTTCATTGGGATCTTCTAATGACTGCTAACATAGTTATTACCTTAAAATTGATGAATGACAACTATGGCCTCATCAGAGATCAGCCTTAATTTGTGACCATAATTGCTACTAGTGATGCAAGCATATCATTTGAATCTGTCTTGTAAAAAGAGACAAGAAAGTTTTCTTTTTATTGAGCTATTTCTTCTAAGCGTCCGTTTGATTGCAAGAATGGAAAATTGGTGGAAAGAAAATGAATTCCAAAGAAAATAATTGGCTAGAACTTGTTTTTTCGAGAATTGT
Organism: Fraxinus platypoda; assembly: GCA_903798405.1. Taxonomy (NCBI): domain Eukaryota; kingdom Viridiplantae; phylum Streptophyta; class Magnoliopsida; order Lamiales; family Oleaceae; genus Fraxinus; species Fraxinus platypoda. The sequence goes on along the minus strand of CAIGRT010028054.1, from coordinate 5,357 downwards.
CAATTAATCGTGTTTGATTGGTATAATTTTCCACATGGAAAATGTTGAAATTTTAAATCTTTTGGTGTTCGTTTGATTTTGTTTTCCATGAAAATTGTCCATTAAAGGGAAAAAAAATTTTATAATTGGGGATAAAATTTGTTTCAATTACCAAAAAAAAAATGTGGAAAACCATTTTCCCAACAGTGGTGGGAAAATGGATTCAATGAAAACATGGAAATAGGGGTCACGTGGGGGGTTGGGGGGAAAACCAATTGCCAAGAAAAATTTGGCTATCAAACAACCAAAAAGTAGTTCCATGGAAAATATGTAACATCAAACAGGGCCTAAAAGTTTAAGAAGTCAGTGCACAATCTTTTATAAATGAGTGGGGACAGAGACGAACTCAGGTCTTTACCTGATTTGATATAATGTTGAACCAAGCTTAATCTCTTATGGAGGCATGCATTTATTTATTTATATTTAGTCCAACAGTTCGTTGTTATGTCTAAGTAGAGGCTATAGAATGGTCAGAGAAAATCTAGAAAAGTAATATGTTAGAACGTATTTGAAAGAAATATATCTTGGAAAAACCTGAAACAAAATTTCTTATATTTGATATAAGAGGAGGAGGATAGTTAACATACAAAGAGCCAGAGTTTCTTTTTATGTGATTGTTCTTAGAGCTTCCTGCATTCTAGATAGCTCCAATCTTATTGCATACAGCTGTAATTACTTTCTGCAGTGATAGATATCGATGCTGTTGGTACATTTACAATGTGCAACGAAGCACTTACTTATCTCAAGAAAGGTGGACAAGGAAGGAGCTCATCTACTGGCGGACTTATATTAAACATCAGTGCCACTTTGCATTACACGGCGTCTTGGTATCAAATCCACGTATCTGCAGCCAAGGTTTGTAAGTTCTATGCTTACTGCGAAGAAAATTTGACATCCTTTGCGAATTTTAATCAACATTTACTTCAATTCAGGCAGCTGTTGATGCCCTTACGAGAAATTTGGCCCTGGAGTGGGGTACCGATTATGATATCAGAGTTAATGGTATTGCACCAGGTCCTATAGAAGATACTGCTGGAATGAGTAAACTTGCACCTCACGAGATACTTAGCAAAGCTAGAGAGTGGATGCCTCTCCATTTTATTGGTGAGAAGTGGGATATTGCCATGGCTGCTCTGTATCTTGCCTCATATGCTGGTTAGTAATTTTGCTGATTTCTTATACACGATAATATGATATTCATCTTTCAGCAAATGACGTCTGATGCACTAACCATTACATTATGGCAACTTCTTTTTCCTTGTGGCAACTTCACTATTCTGGGAAATTTTATTTTGAACTTTTAAATTTACTTGAGGATTTGCAGATCTATCTTTGACAAGAAAGGCATCTAGCATGTAAATGAATTCTAGTTTTTGTATCATGTGAAGGTAAATACATAAATGGAACAACCCTAGTAGTGGACGGAGGACACTGGTTGAATCAACCTCGCCATCTTCCCAAAGAGGCGGTTAAACAGCTTTCTCGGAGCGTGGAAAAAAGATCGCGAGATTCACCAATTGGAGTTCCTACCAGCAAACTGTAACGTATTTTAAATATTTACGCAGTGTTGTTACAATCTGTTATGAACTCTGCTTTCAACCTGATTGAATAATTGTAATATTCATCTAGTTATTGAATTAAGCATGTTTTTGGAAGTCGCTTAATGCTAGAATCCATGCTCGGCTTTGATAACTGAATTAGTTCTGTAAAACTTTTTCCTCTGTTTCTTCATACGCAAACCAAAGTTGCGGGCATGAAATATGCTTTAGTCTATGTTTGGTTTACGTTTATAAATTGTTTATTAAGCCACTTTTTATAAGCACTACCTAGTTATTCATCACTCATTTCTAGAGCCTGTTTGGTAAAAATTCTCATTTTCTACAGTAAATCAATTCTAATTTTCAACCACACATTCTTTAATAAAATAATATTTTCCATCACATCAATACTTTTTTCTTCTTTTTCATCCACACATTNAATACTTTTTTCTTCTTTTTCAACCACACATTTCCCATCATATCTCTATTCAAAAATCAATTCTTCTCCCAAAAATCCCTACCAAACACACTCCTAATCATTTATAATTTAAACCCTTTATAAACTCTTCCCAAACATGCTTCAAAATGGTCATGTGCCAGATCAAATTAGTGCATTTGCAGTCAAAAGTGCGAGCATCCACAAAACTACGAGCGTAGCAGTGAGTAATAAGACTGATGCTCTATGATAAGACTGATGCACTTCATAGAGCAGCGTCTCATAACTTATCCAGATATCCCTTCCGTGATAACCACCACCCTAACAACCATTCACGGTGGTGCCATAGATGCAAAGGCAAGATACGTGAAACACAAAATGCACAATAAGTACTTTAGTGTATTGCATCTACACAGTTTGGAATTATCGTTCAAGGGCTACAAGATTAAAGGAACCAGGCGGAAGTTGTTCGTCTGTGCTGTCATGTGTTTTACCAAACAAATCTTCCATCATACGTCCCTTGCCAACTATGAGAAAAGCAGGTGGAAACCCTCCTAAGAAAAGCAATTCCCAAGGTCAAAAGTGACACAACTACCCGAAATTCAATTTACTACCATCCAACAATTTTTTCCGCTACAGTAAACCTAGGAAACACTAAAGCTGCCAAGCAAAAAAATTTCAGTTTGTCGTCTAGTTGCCTGACTAAGCACACAGGATTACCTAAGTCTCACCCCTTGGTTGTGTCACTCTGTCGCTCTTGAGGCTGAGACAGCTGACCCTGTGATGGCGGCCACGGCATATAGGGTAGAGGAGGTTGAGGATGTTGACCAGTAAAGAGTGTGGCTTGATCTGCCGGTTTTCCCATGATCATCCCAGATGGTCCCACTGAATGCTGAGGAACATAATAATACGGAATTGGATCTGAAGGAGATCCCAGTGACGGGATAGTGGCCTTAGTGACACCAAGCCCCTCCTCTCTTAACTCGTCTCGAGGAATAATATCAACTAAAAAGTCAAAAACATCAGTTCTCGAAATGGCAGCAGCAATATCGTTCTTCTGAAGAGTCCTCCTTTTGTTCTCTTCTGTATGGATCCAGGATCGTTGCGTTAGCTCCAAGATGAACATCTCACACGCCTTTGCAAAAACAACCGGAGCTTCAGCAGAAATCATTCTAACATCTTCATCAGCTTTCATTATTTTCTTGATTCGAGCAAGTGGGAGACTTTGGTTCTTGAAATCAGTCGTGTGCTCAACTTCTTGCATTCGATTTGCCCAGAAAGCTTGAAGCTGCTGTTGACTCTGTTGCTGCTGTTGACTATTGAATTGCTGGGGTTGTTGGTGGTAAGCAAGCTGGGAAGCCGGATAAGTACTCGGGGAGGAAATAGCTACGGCAGGAGTGCCAGTAGCCACCACGTGGGCTGCTTGGTAAGGATTAGCATATGTCATCTGGCCACTGCCTGGTACAACTCCAACCACTGGCTGCTGTTGTTGCAGATTCTGATGCTGCTGTTGGAATATGTGGTCCGATTGATTCATGGCTGTCAGTAAAGTTATCTTTTACTCTTGTTACAACTATCTCCTCAATCAAATTCTGAAACACGAAACAATCTTGATCCCTTTAGAGAATTTTAATTATTCGTTTGTGATCTATGCAAAGAATTTTGTCTAGATGCACGAATCTTACGTGGTACGAGCTACAACAGATCTCTCAAGTGTTTCACATCTCATTCTAATTCTAAAACTTCAGAATTTAATTAGAACATAAATAAATATATACAAAATTTACTAAAAAACTGTAATCACTACATAACATAACAAATACTTTAATTCCCTACAATGAGCTTGGCAATTAAAATAATTCCAAAGCATCTTTCTAACTTTAGCTTAATCCAATTTTCTGAATCACTTACCGTGATACTCGTCATAATCACTAGTTAAAAAAACACAGAGAAAAGGAAAATCAAGTATGGAAACGGTTTATAGTTTTTCCAACAATTAGCACTACGAAGTTACAAAGTACAAATTACTTCGGCAAAAACTATTAATACCAAGGGAAGGGGCGAAAATAAATAGAAGACTAGGATAAACCGATTCATTTGTGTTTGCCTTTTGTTACGACGAAGGACAATAATCTTTCGAAACAAGTCTCATTTGGCAAGAACGTGCCTATTTATCTAATTTATGTGTGAAATAGAAAAGTCACAACACACTATGAAATCTACTCTTAACCCTGAATTTTAAATTCTTCATATTCTTAAAGAGGAATTCCTCTTATAAGAGAAATCTACAAACAATTACCATCAGCAAATGCAGGGCAAACGTGCAGAAAGCAAGGATTGGACCTCAGAACCCCGATCCACCCCACCCCACCCCACCCCACCCCAAAGAAGAACCCACCAAGAAATAACGAAAAATAAAAAGGAAAACCCATATAACCGACCCTGAAAATTTAATTCAAGATTAAACCAAAAAATTTTTAAAAATAATCCCCAAGATCTTTTCCATACCAAGATAAATTTTCACTTCTAAGCACACAACTTTGTTCTCACGTTTGAAATCATCAAATAAGAAAATGCACAACAATAACAAAAAGTTCAAAAGTAAAAAGAATACTTCTCCGGCACCCCATCTGATTACAATCCAAAGATAAATCATCTTCACATCACACAATTCACAAGAAAAAGAAGAAGAAACATCAGAAAACCAGAGAAATCGGGAAAAAAATTACGAAAGAAATATTTACCCGTATTTTCTGAATCAAAAAGCCGCGGATTTCTCTGATGGCACAAACCCTAAACGAGAGAGTGTGAGCACTCGTGAATTTATAAGCAGATTACATATAAATCACAATTTCCTCTTTATTCATTTATAAAGACCCAGAAACAAAAGGAAAGAGAGACTCCGGGATTGGGTGGGTTGTGGGGAATATGTACCTGGAAAAGTACCATTATATAGTCACATTACCGTAATTTGAAATTTTAGCCCCCGTTTGACACCCATTTTGAAGATAAAATAAATTTTGAAATAGTGATTGATGGAAAAATGTGTGGTTAAAAGATAATGAGAATTTTTGGATTTATGTATAGTATTATTTTATTGATAGAATGTGTGGTTAAAATGAAGAGAGAGAAAAAATGAGAAAGAAAATAAGAAGAAAATGGGTGTCAAACGGGAGTTTAATAAGGGTCTGTTTGATTGTAAATGTGGAAAATTGGTGAAAAGAAAATGTTTTATAGGGAATTGATTTACCTAGAAATTATTTTACTGAGAATTGTAATTAATTATATTTGATTGATATAATTTTTCATGAAAAATATTAAAAGTTTGGTGTCCGTTTGGCTTT
>CAIGRT010028019.1:0-14478 GCA_903798405.1 Fraxinus platypoda | reverse complement strand
ATATATGAAGACTTTCCAAATTTAGAGCCTTATTATAGGAAAAGTAATTAAGATTTTATTGAATAGATTTTTTTAGTATTTTCGTACTTAAATTAGACTAGTTTAGACCATAGCTTATGCATTGTAATAGTTAGACTTGATTATTGAATAAACACATATTTCTCTCTCTAGTTTCTCTTTATTTTCTCCCCTTTCTTCACACTCTCTCTCTCTCCCTTTCCTACTCAAGTCTCATTCTTATTCGCTGCATCCTACATCAGATTCACTAAATAAGAGCCAAGATTCCGACTTATATCTCCTCGCAACTTGTATTTCTATTGATTAGTGTCATAAATATTGCAGCAAGAGATGTCGAGTGACACTACATATTAATGTATGTCTGTATCCACCTGGATGGAACGGAAATATCTCTCTCTCTCTTGCTACTTTATACTTTGACCCATTTCGTGGATGTTATGGTAAGAGATGCTGAGGGTTGCACTTTCTAGGACACTTATATGCCCTAGTTTTTAGCATAATAACAGTCTAATGTTTGAAAATTTTTCATCCATGTGTCACTCGGATGACATCCTCTTAAAAGGAAAGGAAGCTTCTATGTGGTCAATCACCTTGTACTGCTTCGTGAATTAGAATTGAAGGATGTGAAACGAGTGCTTCTAGCTGCTTCACATGTTCCTTCAGATCATGGCATCTATTATGTGCTTGTTTCCACTTATTGGCATTTATCATCACTTCTTTTGATTTATATATTTCTTACATATAGATACAGTTATACTGGAATGATATTGATTTAAATTCCTGCAGGTGGACGCCTTCGCCATGCTTTTATCGGTATAGGATTTCGAGAAAGGCCTGAAGCTTATGACTTCCAAGCTGCTCTCCATGACCATATGAAGTACTTTTTAAATCGTTCTTATTTTACCTTAATCCTTTTCATTTTTGAGTGTTGTTTTCATTTTCATTCATTAATTTCTGGGTTATACATATTATCTTTCCCTGGTTTTGGGGGCGGGGTTTGAGTTCAATTTATTTAACTTTTGAAGGTACCTGAATAAGAAGAAAACTGCCGAAGAGATGGAACAGCAGCACCAGAATACTTCTTCAGTTGATTACAGTTTAAAAGATGGGGAGACCTTGGTGCTTCAATTAAAGAATGTAAATTGCTCTCGAATCTTATTTACGAATTTTTGCTGTAGTTGCATATGCATCTTCTTATACCCTTTTTGGTGTTCAACAGAAAGGTAGTGGCAACATAAAGTCCAAGTTCTTTGAGCAAGGCTTGAATAATCTTTCCTTGGATGACAAGGGCACCAAGAAAGAATCGACAATAGGTATCAAATTGCCTCCGCCCCCATCTGCACCCCTCTCGCCTGCTGTTACTGCTCAAAATTCTCCCTCGGGATCGCCCACCAAATTTACTCTCGATGAAACTTCTAAAGCCGACACATCCGAACCTGAAAAAGAGCAACCGAAAGAATCGGGATCTCATGAAACCCAAAATCCCCAAGATATACCAGACGATGATTTTGGAGATTTTCAAGCAGCTGGATAACTCAATCTTGGAACTTGATTTCTTTATACTTAAATTTTTTGAGTTGTTTTAATGTTTTATGAGTTCAGTAATATATACGAAGGTTTTACATGCATTTTTATGTATGTTTTTATCGATTTTCATATATTTTACTTTCTCGTGTGTTACTACAAGACTTCTTTTCTTAATCTGAAATTCCTTGTTTAACTGGTACATGGCTTTAGAAATTTACTACATAGTGGTCAAATGTGATGTATCAATTGCACCCAATTTCTCTGGGTGGCTTACACAATATTAAATAATACTAGTCGGGACAAGAGGCTACATTTCAATTTGTTCTTTATTTTTTCTTTAATTTTGATTAGTGTAGTCTAGTTTAACTTGTCCAACATGTCTTTATGCACACAATATCAATGTTCTTAGATTTTGCGGAGCCTAACTACAATGTTGGCAATTTGTTTCCATTATATAAGGATATTCAAGATTCATACTAGTGCATTTATGTCACGGAAGTTCCTATGTTATAAGATGAGTGTGACGGAGGATCTTTTTTGCATGTGTGGCATGAGATCTCCTCTTATAAAACTTCTTGATTATAGTCGAAAATCTATAGCATCGAGTGGAATAGGTTATCTCAGAGCAATAATAAGAGAGAAATAAAATAACTTAAAACAAGATAATCACATTCTCGAGAACAAACGAACCTTGAAATCCATATTAAATGGCATTCTCACTACAATCATGAGTCGGTGATAGACGACTCAAGAAAGGAAATCACCAAGAAATTATCTCTAATTCAACCACCTTTTTTGGTACAACACTTGACGCCAATGCTTAAGCATTCTCCATTTTGATGATCTTGAGATCATGTGACAGAATTTTGGCCATATCGTTGTTGCACTCGATCACATCCACAACCTCAAGATTTTCGGGGCTCTAATGAATTTCAAGATTTTCGACAATTACAAAAATATCAAGTGCGCAATTTTTCAAGTACAATTTCTCTAAACTATCCGACACCAAATCTGATTCCTTCAACATGAATATCCTTTAGTGAGTTACTACTCAACCTCAGCTGATGTGAGGATGCCTAGCTTCACATGGGTCATGACGTCAAGTTTGGGACAGGCAACAGATGATCCAAAGCTGACGTCAAGTTCCGACCTCCAAGTCAGATTTTTCTGCCACGGCATTATTTTGGGTGTAGTTGTATCTTAAATTTAAATAAGTATCGTTATATTTGGTCCACCTAGGTCTCTTAGATCTTATGCTAATCGACATTGGGACATCTTCTTGAGGTGCAAATCATTGTGTGCACTAATTGCCTAAATCATCACTTAGGAGGACTAAGATATGGACAAGTCAAACCCTATATGATGTTCCAAGTGTATTTTTATTTAAATAAATAAAATCATAGAAAAATAAAACTTTAGGATCATAATTTTAGTATTTATTTCATTTAATTTCACAATTATTCACTATATCATGAAAAAAAATTTAGTCCTTTCCTTTTGAACCAAATGATCCTCTAAAGTTCACAAATGTCCATGTTAGTCACTTGTGTGTCATCTTTTAAATGGTTATCTAAGCAAACGAGGCCTTAAATTTGATTGTGCAATTGAAAATCGGCCGACTGGAACCTAATTGGTGGTAGCACATATTTCCTTTTCCGTTACTCATTCACAAACACTGAACGTGACAAAATTGGAGCTCGAGTTGGAACAAACTTGTCGCCTATTTTAACGATGTCATTTACCTGTCGACGAATCAATCATGGAGCTAATGTCATTGACTCAGTGTTCAATTAGAAACTACTAGTTAAACTTTAGTGACAAATTTAGTGGAGAAAAAACTTTGAAAACTAACTCGAAACTTTGCAACAACTTCTCTCCAATTGACATCTAATTGAATTCTAGTACACGTGTGATGAACCCAAAAAGATACCAGCTTCAACTCGAACTCTCTTTCTCTAGAATTATTACTTGTATTTCAGTTTATTTCTCGCCGCTTGAAAGCTAATAATTTAGATAATAATAATAATAATCAACTATCAAGATTTCTGCTTCTGGGCCATACCATTTTCTGTGTTTGTAAGTATTTCGTCTCAAGTTTCAACCTTTACTAATTATTTATTTTTGTATTTTATTTACGAATTTTAATCACTTTTTTCCAAAGCTTTTGATAATTTTCCTCTGATTCTACAACGAAAACTGGTGTGTGGTTTTAGTACTAAAAGTAACTGTTTGCTTTTCTGTGTGTAGGTCTGTGCGTGTTTAGTTCTCCAGTATAATAAATTTTTATTTTTAGGAAGATGGAATTTTGGGTAAAGATTTTGACTTTACTATTATTTAGTGTTTGATGATCTAATTGATGGGTTTTTTGGATACTTTTATTGGAAATTTGATGAAACTGGGAACTCCTATGTAAACTCAGAGTGGCTCGCGATCGCATATTAGTGAAGTGTCTTTCCATGTTTTAAATTCTTGGTGTCAAGTTCTATCTTGGAGAAGTATAGTTATTATATACGGAGTTTAAGTTAATTATCAAAATTAAGAATTGAAAATGGGATTATGTGCTCAATTAGAAAAGAAAAGGAAGGGTCTTTAGTGCTTTGTTTCTGTTTAGTAAGTAATCCTGTTATTAGATGTAATTTCTTTAATACACTGAGAGGTCATAGTATTGTGTCCAGTTTTCTTGTTTTGGAGATGAATATCATCACCGGAAGCAGCTATTGACTGTAAAGATATATGGCATATATATAAATTGTGCTTAGCTGTCAACTGTTTTCAGCATTTGGTGGTCTGTCTCTTCATTAGAGGCCTTTTCGACCATAAGAAAATCACATTTTCTTATGCTGGAAATTTTATTGCAATCGGAACAAAGCATTTTATGCAAGTCTCATCTCCATATGTAATTTTGCAGTTGCGTAGCGACGACATCTTCAAACCTGGAGCGAGTAAAGCCAGGTGGCATCAGATAAATAGACATGGATTTTAAAGGTATACTCTGGGCTGATAATATATACGAGAAGTTTGAAGCTATGTGTTTGGAGGTGGAAGAGGTTATGCACCAGGTAAAGCCTACTTTTCCATCCTTCTTTAGCGTTCTATGTGGAGCTTAGTCTCTCCTTTTCAGTGTTGGATTATTTGTTGTGTCTGATCTTTTGTTACTTTGTTGTTTATCTCTTATGTATTTGTTTACAAAAATTGAATAAATGTTTTATAGTATGTTAAAACTAACAGCTAATTTCATAGTAAAATCTCCACAGGCAGACTTTACATTCTATTTCATCAAAATCTTTGTTGTAGCTAAAGAAACTAGCTGAATTGTTGTTCCTTTTTCTCATGGAAAACAACTGCATTTGGGCATTGATTTATAACGAAAGTTTATCAAGTTGGAAAATTACAGGATACTGTTAAGTATGTGGAAAATCAGGTGCAGAAAGTTGGTATCAGTGTTAAGAAGTTGTATTCAGAAATCATGCAAGATTTTCTTCCTCCATCTGGTGTAGATCCTGTGAAAGTAGCTGCTGGTGACTTGTCTCTTAGCCCTTCTGCTCATTCGGATATGAACGACAAGCCAAAAGCTATGCTTGAAAATAGCGACTTAAAGAAGGAATCAACTGGGGATAAATTGAATGCTGATGAGGATGTGGGAAAGAAATTGTCATTAAGTGTACTTGGTAATGTATATGATCTTTTATGACTATAAATGGACTTTTTGCTCGAAATGCATAGGGCCTGTTTGGCACGGCTTCTGCTTCTCCTTTTTCCCTTTTTAGAAGAGCTTGAGCCAACTTCCTCTAAGAGCTCTTTTGACTAGACAAAGCATTTCGAGAAAGTTATTTCAAAGTTCCAAAAGGAGTTTCTTAATCTTAGAAGCAGCTTTTGACTTTTTAAAAGCCTGGCCAAATGGGCCCTTATTCTTGTGTATTCTGCAAAATATAAAGAAGTGGGAGTTGATAAATATCACCTTGTTGCTTCGAAACAATTTCTGAGAACAATCATCCTTCAAAAATATCTGTACTAATGACTCCTGTAACAGGTGACGAGAGAGACACATCCTTGTTGTGTAACTTGCAAGAAAGTTGCGTACCTCCATCTGATCATGCAAATGTGACATTATCCTCAGATTCGGCTGGAAGCTGTAATTCTGTGGATACTGTGATTGCTAATGATTCGATCATTGAAGTGCCAGGTGATTCCTCTACTTCCAATGTAATATTATCTGTTGATTGTGCCAGGCAAAACGCAGAAGCTTCTTGTTGTACCTCATCTTCTCATCCCCGGGCCTCAGAATCTCTCAGTATTTATTTGTGGCTGACTTTTAGTTTTAATTTCTTCTTATGCTACTTCATTCACTGCATAATAATTTGTTCTTCAGGTATGTTCCTGGATGTGGATGGTGATGTAGTTTCTCAACAAGGCTCAAACATAAGAAGCAATAAATGCGATATTAAATCTGGTAATCAGGAGGTTTTCATTTTTTATGAAAGTTCTTTTAAGATCGGTAGGATGAAAGGTTTCTATTTTTGTCTTATTGGGAAAAAAACAAAGTGTTTAGATGACGTTAAATAAAGAAACATTAAGTAGTTGACTAATGCTCTAATTAGTTCAAGCCACCGCAGCAGATGACAATGAAAGAAAGTAGATTATATTTTATGACTCTATTAATATAATTTTAATTATATATTGCTGTGACGAATTTATTTCCATGATTATGCTCTATCTTTCTCTGTGGAGAAAAAAAATAAGAAAAAAGAAAAACCCAAAAGGGCCAAGTATGCACGTTCTGCCTTGTGTACATTTACGTGCAGGACATGAACTCAACTTTATTGTCCTCTTGGTCCGGTTTTTGCTAAGATGCATTATTCCTTCTCCAAATCTTTACTGATGTATATTTCTGCAGTGGCTGAAGATAAATTTGATATTGGTGTCATCCACAATGATGAAGTTGTTGAGTCAAGAGCAGATATCTTAAAGCAATATGAAAAATCAAATTTAGAGGAATCATGTGTCATGGTGGAAGGGGATATGCTCCGTTTTTTTCTTCAAAAAGCTGCCAAACAGAAATCATTCAAGGTTCGTTCTCTCTTTGTGCATGTGGGTGTGCACGTGCGACTTTGTATATTTATATTTTGACTTAATTTTCTTTCAGAAAAAGATTCGTGAAGCTTTTTTGTCAAAATTGAGGTCAAGGAAACCAGAGTACAACAAGCTTCTTGTCCAATATGGAAATCGAGATGGAATGGAAGCAACAGAGTTGGTGATTCCTGGTTCAAATATAGTCTCTGACAATGCGGATTTACAAGGTCTTAATTTTTCTGATTCTGACTGGGAGCTTCTCTAGATTTGCTGCTGCTATGAGTGTACTGCTTTTCCTCTACTATAACTACGCGGATGGGATGAAGATGCTGTCTTGAATGTGAGCCAAATGAATCGAGAATTCAGAAAATACTCTAATTAGTGTCTGAACAAATCAATAACATATATTGTACATAAAAGTCCACATGTTAATGCTTCGTGGCCAATCTAATATCGGTATTTTGCTTATACATTTCTTTTTATATAACATATTGGTGGCATATCTGTCAAAAAATTTCATCTCGTTAGGATAATTTCCATAAAGTCCAGGCTTTTTATCTTTCTACTCTTTTGTGGATGCTATTTTTATCTTTACTTGAAGGGATTGAAATTTAGGATAGATACACCGAATCACTTAGAGAGGGAGGTTTTGGTTTGCAATGATTAATATTGCTAGAAATTTTGTAGTCGTCTCCATTGCCAAAGATAGAAAAGATATGCAAATCTCATAAAAACTAAGTGGCGTACAAGTCGAAGGAGTCACTAGGATTCTCTTGGACTGGTTTTTTATGTTGAGTTGTTTTGTTCATATTATGTGCTGTATGAATACCCAGGACTTATACTATATCTAATTCAATCAATGTACTTTTGATAAATTGGATTGGATAGTATGAAACGAGAAAAATAAGTTAAAATCTTATCGACTGCACTATTTAATCTTTTATCTTATCTGATACTACTATGCTCTGCTTACAAGGCTAATGAAATGACATTTGAAATCACAGAAAGCTTTCACACGTCGAATTAGTACTCCTCAATTCTTCGAGGACCATAGATACATACCTGTTCCATGTATCAGGCAGTCCCGTTAGGCACCAGTGGCTGGCTACAATCAGGAGTGATTTCTGGTGTGTTGAGTTTCGGACTCGTTTAGTTGTTTGTCTTTGTTTCGAGGATAAACTGTTGGATGTGCATCTATTCTATACTGGGAAAGCTTTTAATGTTAAGATACTGTATTGGTGTTTTCATCCCGGCTAATTGTTCGCTCCACAACCTCTACGAGGGGCCTTGGGAACACTCTTATATACAAGGACTTGTCCTTGATGGGTTTTGTTTCACTGAAGCTCCAATTCTCTCCTTTATGTNAACCTCTACGAGGGGCCTTGGGAACACTCTTATATACAAGGACTTGTCCTTGATGGGTTTTGTTTCACTGAAGCTCCAATTCTCTCCTTTATGTACTGGTGAAATGCTCCTAAAAAGGGACTGGTTCTGGTTGAGTCTTCGCCCCTGTTTGGCCCCCATTTTAGGGTGTTGAAATTTTTTGGAATAGTGATTGATGGGAGAATGTGTGGTAGAAAAGTAATGAAAAGTTTTAGATTTGTGTGTAATATTATTTTATTTGATGAATGTGTGGTTGAAATGAAGAGAGGAAAAAATTAATGTAATGTAATGTAAAAAATGGGGGCCAAATGGGGGCTTCATTTTTATCGGCCCAACTTGCCCAGGTTTTCATAGCCATCTTGAACACTGACTATCTTTGTGTTGTCCATTAACTCCCTAGTAACTTCCCTTTGTACTTCAAAACGTTCTACCTGTACCTTTGGCTCAGATTTAGTCTGTGTGAAAATCTTGAGTCCTCTTGGGACTGTTTACCAAATGTAGAAGAAGCACGCTTTGAACTTTCCACGGTGAGCCCACCAGTGGCCCGCGTTGAAAACCATAATGTCGGCGCCTTGCCAATGCCTAGACTGACCCTCAAAACTCTTGTGGCAGTATCTTTGTTTGAATGGAGTTGCACCAGGAACGGGCTCCAGTAGAACTCCACAGAAGCATTGTAATCCTGTAAACCGATGAGCAGCACTAGATTCAGGACTGCTACATAAGCGTTCATCGATAGGTCAACTTGTGTTACCTTCGAGTTTAGGCTCGACTTACCTTTTCTTTCAATACCCATGGGCTCTTGAAGAAGGAATGGCCGAGTATAGAAGGCAAACAATGGACTCCCACTGGTTTCTGTTGAGTGACTCTCCAACTAGTATCACCCTTTTTCCTCATAGCCTCTCTAACATGTCTATAGCATCACACCTTTTAAGGAGAAAGACGAGAAAACCAAATCTGTGTTACTTTTGTCTGAAATCGTAACAAAATATAAACATTATGATGAAGAGTTTACCCAGAATTCCACAGTCATTAACTTCCCGACTCCATTTCTCGTACCCAAAGTTTGGCCTTCCATTTCTTCTGCAACTCACTTGATCGCTAAGTAACAGACATTTTGATGCACGATATAACGGTTTTCCATTGGCTTGTAAACCCATCGTCCCTCAAACATGTTGCACTTCCCCTTTTCGTTATACATCCATGGTTTCAACATTTCAAGGTTTTCGGACGTCAGAAAGTTATTAGAGGTCGAGGCTAAGGTTAAAACAAGGCATCGTGCAGATTCTGGAGATTTGCGAGTCGCAAAAGAAGGATATTGAAGCAGATAATGAGACTTGTAAATGTAAAAAGCTTCCATTTTTTCGAGAATGGAGACTGGTAAGCCAAAATAACACGCCTGCTACCTACTGTTTTATCTTGGTACTGTTTTATCTATGCCAGTATTCAGGGTTTGGTAAGCCAAAATAACACGCCTGCTACCTACTGTACTGGACCTTCGATCAGCATTCTACCTTTGTCAAATCGGAACCAAGCATTGTGCACGAAAGTTGAGCGACTGCTGGCCAGCAACTTCACTACAAGGATATAGTCATATAGATTCATTCTTTGTTCCTTGTAACCTCACAAGCCTCTCGGGTTGATTAGAAGTGGGTTTTGTTCACTAAGACGGAATTAGACAAAGAAAATTAGTGGTTGATCGGAACAATGGCAAATATAAACTATAAATCGTGACATTTGACCTCAATGTTACAACTTCGTTCCAACTCGCCTCGACAGAAACCGTCCTATCTAAAGTTAAGATGGCACTGAAACAATCTTAAACAAAACAAGGATTGATTGTGTTCATTTATTGAGAAATGACCAATGCTCTACAGTAGAACAAACTTACTACCATATTACAATCAGAATCTGAGGTAAATTCATTAATTTAGGCAAACTTTCATGCCAAGAATTAATCTATAGTACAATTCAATCATCTTTTTCTTACAGTAAGTAATTTTCTGGCTCTAATCTTTTATCACTGGTCTTCAGCCGAAGAGAGCTGCATAGAGAAGCTCGTTCCAAGTATCTGGCAAGCCGGGAAGACACCAATGGCTGCAGTCGAGCCCTTTGTGCAAGTTGTAGTACGTAGGATGCGCATCTTTCCGATATTGTGAGAGTAATGTGATGTCGAGTAAATATACCGGTTTCTTAATTGTACGTAGCACTTTGTTTACAACAACGGCAGACAAGGGTGTGGAGGCCGGGTATTTCAGGCCGTAGAATGGTCGTGTCTCTCGACTGCATGATTTTGATGGCTCACTCCAGTCCTTGCCCCTGCAGTTGTATGATAAGGTCGACTACGTGAATAATTTTTCACAACTCAATTTGGTTCATTGGAAGATCCAAAGAAAAATAAATCTATAGTACCAAGTTTAATCTTAGTTTAACCCACTCTTTTTTTTATTTTAGAATTCTCTATATTGAGCCACGAAACTCAATTTTTTTAACCTTTTATCATGATAGTAAATCTTTTATTATAGACTGTAGACCCTATATAGTTGATCATTTGAACTCGCTACAATTTTTTTGTTGACTTCATTAAGACGATAGAACATATTGTTATCAAGCGTGTAATTTAGCGTGAAATCGAGTATGGATGAATATTAGCACGAAAATTAAATGCTTACTCGTAATGTGTGGGGGAAATTCCTTGGAAAAACACTCTGGTTTTTGAAGGATCAATATTTCGATTGATCCATCTTGCCCAAGTGGTCAACCCTTTATAATAAGCAATCAGACGGTTCATATCTTTGTACAATTTGCCTCCCTCTTCCATGTAATCCCATCTGCAATAAAATCCATTGAGTCCTTTGTTCTACCAGAGGTTATTAATTTTTTCGATTTATTTTTGAAATGTCAATCTTACGGTTTAGATCTTCCAGTGTGAGTCCACCAGTGCCATGAGTTGAAAATCAACATGTCCATTCCTCTCCAAGCATCCCCATTTCGGATTGAGTCAAGCTTGAGAACCCGACCCGCCTTTTGGCTCTCTAAGTCTACGAGGTACGGCGTGCGATATAATAGCAATTTCATTCCATAATCCTGCTTCAAATAATGGTAAGATTTTCATGAGAAATTGAATTATGTCCCCAATAAAAATGACAGGAGGTGTGGACCATTAAATGGTTGTCCATGACTGTCGATGACTCTTCACAAATAATAGATTAATTTCCCATTCCTCCCAAATTCACTACCTAGGGCTTCGTCAATTCCACCTAAATCTAACCTTTCCACCACTACTCGTGTCTTCGACGCTATCACAAATTTTCAACATTGTAAACATAAATGAAAATTTTGCTCCACATTGTAATATATTGTATTGTTCAATTGTGCTATACAGATAAAGAAAAGTTGTACTCCATTTAGGAGTTATGATATAATAATTCTTGGGGAGTGAAACTAGCAAAATTTGGACTCAATGAATACACATTAAACTTTTACCTTCCCAAACTTAAAGAGACAAGGACATAGCATGAATGCACCACTATAGTTTGGCTAAAATTTACCAAGTAGTTGAAATTAAGTGGCTATGAATAGCTTGGCCAGATTGAACATGTTCCCAACCCCATCAAAAATGAAAAAAAGATGCATTTAATTGGAAGATTTACTTAATGAAAATATTTAGCTTTCAAACAAAAAAACTATGGTTCACAATTTACCAAGAATACAAGTGCAGCAATTCCTTCTCTTTTTATAAGTGTAGTCTTAGCCTTTGGAACCCATGAATGGATCATGCAACTCAGTGATTGCCACATGTTCAAACTGAGTGAGTCACCCACAAACATGATCTTCTTCCCTCTCCATTTCTCCAAAAAATTCACCCCATTAAACCTACAACACAAAAAAAATTTAAAGAAGTCGAGTCCAGTCGAGTCTAGTCGAGTCCATCTTACAAAATAAGTCAAGTCGAGTCCACCTACCTTGGTAAGTTACATGAGAAGGGCTGCCATCTGTATTTAAGGTACATTTTATCAGGTCTTTTGTACTTACCACAGTTGAATTCATCTTCTATGAAAGGACAAGTTGAGAAATCATAGAGAGGATAAGAGGCATCAAAAACCCATTTGCCTCGGAAAATATTGCAGCCGCCGGCGAGTTTTCCTGCGGTGGAGCTGGTGGAGTTGAAGTCAGCATGTGCTTGGTGTGAAAACAAGAAAAATAGTGAGAAAAACAGGGTTTTGAACACAAAGCCCATTTCTTGGAATTTGATCCAAGAAAAAATTTAGTGAAGGACGAGGTTTGAACAAATTAGTGTTGTACCATGCATGCTATGTCGAGTGTGTGTATATATATACACGCACACTTGCATGAGAGAGAGAGAGAGTGAGAGAGAGAGTTGCAAGGCTTATATGTATGATCTGATCTGCCGGGATTTACGAATTATTTTATTTTCGGTTTGATTTAATGCCGTCTAGGTTGTACAAAAATAATTTTTGCACAGTATAACATTTTTTTATATAAATTGATAATTTGAAACAATGGAAATGACCGACTACTAGCATGTGGGATATGTTACTTCATTTGTAACTTGTAGTCAACTTTATAAATTAATATTTTCTCATTTTTTAGTAATTGTATGCACGTATAGTTTACAATTATTTTAGATGTCTATTTCTAAGTATTTGCATTTTAATGTAGAGTAACTTTAATAAGAGAGTTATCTACTTAAAATATATATTGAATGCATATTTATATAAAAAAAAGAAAAGATAAAGAGTATTGAAGTGAAAGATAGAGTCTCATGAATGTCTATATAAAAAAAAACAGTAGAAAAATTGAATTCTAATAATCAAATGAGTGGAAGCATGTTGAAAAAGAGAAACTCGCTAGAGCGAAAGGCAGCAACTTGTTAGAAATAGGCTTTGTAATGATATCAGCATGATGATGAATAATAATATTTATATGACATTGATTGATATATTCAGTAACATGAGTTCTATGTCGTTTTAATTGGATCTATTATTTGAATTGATAATAACTTTTTCGTGTAAAAAATCTCAATCCAAGTAAACTAAATGACAGGTAAAGGTTTAGAGTTCTTCTAGAATATATTAGTCTATACTTATTTCAGCTCTCACAAATCACCAATAATAAGAACTAAAAGCACAAAAGAGATAAGATGGTGATAGATTTGGCCTTTGCTATAGTGATAGGTCAAATGTAGGGCCTCCAATTTAATGAATTTAATATGTATTCATTTGTCCATAGAATTACAGTCCAAAACTACATAAAACCCTAATAATGGGCACTTCCAAGAAATGCCACTTCAAAAATTTGCTCAGGTTGTATCCCTAAGTACTTCAATTAGCAGTTGATTGAAACCTATCATTAAAGAGTATTTATTGATTTGCATGCACTTCAAACTTCCCTTAAGTGTGACTTTCTTTCTAAATAATTGCTAAAGAAAAATACAAATCATGGTCATTTTCAATGCACGTTTCATAATTTCATTACAACGATCGTTGAATAAACAATTTTTCTAAAACTAAGGTATGCCAACTACCGGCCCCTAGCGAAAAAAGAAAGAGAGAGAGCTCAAAGATACTTGTTCATAAGCATATGGCTCCAAGATAATGTCAATAAATTTGATTCTTTTTAAAAAGGTGTGAAAATGAAATTGAATCAAATATAAAGAAACAAGAATCCCACTCAGATTTAGCATGTTGAACATGCACTAACACGAAATTTTGGTAGCCTATGCTTGAAAGTTATATTTTTGGAGTAATTAACAAGATAATTTTGTATGACATGATAAAAAAAAAACAATTATATTGAAATCTTGAAATGCAAGGGATGCCCCCCCCCCCCCCCCCCCTGGGAATGTGTGGCCACCTCAAACTTTTTGTAAATCTGGCCCACCAAGGCTGTTCTGGAAGTAGCAATGCAATAAGTAACAATAACCCTTAATTTGGAATTATACATTTGTCCTCTCAAATTTCAATTATGATTGCAGCTTGTCATAATGTGAATTGGCTGTATTTACCTAACAAATGGGTAGATGATTACCATACAAATCAGGTACTGATTGGTTGGAGGGAATGGTTCCTAAAAAATGGCCACAAGATCAATTTTTAAACATTTTTTTTTTATCGTTTAGAGAAAGAATTCGATGAAATCCTTCTGTGAATGGATCGCCTTTACTTACCTCGATGAAATGTTTTGAGGGTTGCAATTTATAAACCTCGATATTGTTAGTTGGAACTAAAGTAATAGGTTAATTAGAAGATTCGAGCAATTTTTTTTTTTTTTTTCTAAACTCGACTTTAAATTCTTTCCATTTGATAAAGGATTGAGTTAACTATGAGGTGGGAAATGGCAATAATATCAGGTTTTGGGACGATCGTTGGTGTGGAGATAAACCGCTTAAGATGCGTTTTCCTTCTTTGCATCGCATTGCCTTGGAGCCGTCTGCTATGGTAAATGATGTACTCACCATGC